>JAGFMF010011878.1:119824-233451 GCA_019455555.1 Galemys pyrenaicus
ATAGGATTGGCCCAAAGCAAGGCCCAAAAACCTGGCACACATCTAAAGGACCTTTCAGTAGAGACCCATAGAAAAGGGTCAGAAAGAGTCTGACAAATCCGGGAGGAAAAGAGCAAAATTAAAATCAAGATGACAGTTGCCATTGTTCACCTCCCCTTCAAGGGTCTCTCACCCACATCTGTCCCAACCAGTCCAAGACCAAAAAGCAGCACAGTTTCTTCACATGTCCCTCTGCTCCACGTGCCTCCTCCAGGTCTCCTTGCTGTTCTCCATCTTTCCTTTCTTCCTCTCTCTCTTCTCTCCAGAAATCTTCTTATCCTCAGCTCCACCCACTTAGGGCGGAACCAGGATTTTTGGGAACTTCCCTTTTTCCTGGGACCATCCTGTTACAGGGTGAGCCAGATACTTTCAGCGACAGTGGCCGACAGGGTCATCCCAGCGCTGCATGAAAGCAGGAGGCAGAGGTGGGCCAGACTTTGCACTTCCCGACTCCAGCCTGGTCCTCACTGGTCGTTCGCTTTGGGGAGTTGTCTCTGTCCCTCAATTTTTCCCACTTAGAACATGGGGAAATGAAGATCAACCTCAAGGGGCCACTGTGAGGGCTGGAGAAGGCACAAGTGGAAGCCCAGGTCCTGGGTGAGGTGCTGGGGACACAAGTTCTGCCCCACAGTGGGGGCCCCTCCATCCAGGACCCCCGATGCACGGTCCTCACCCTCGGCTGAGACATGACCATCCGCAGGATGCTCTTGGTTCCATCCCCTCCCGGTTTCTAGAAGCTCAGGCTTCCTGGAAGGATGAGGACGTCAGAACAGAGCTAGACAAAGCTGAAGCCTGGCTTCACAGCCTTTCTCTGTGCCTCCTTCTCCGGTGAGTGAGCGGGAGGTGCCTGTAGCCCCTGCCGCCTGGCGCTTGGTGAGGATGCGTGAGGAGCGTGCTGCCGGCACCGAGATGCCTCCGTTGCCCTGTCCGCTCAGCCCTGATGGGACGAAAACCTGCTTTCCTAAAGTTTCCATCCTCATCCCAGTATCCTCTCTTCTCTCCTAGAGCTACTGAGTGAGGACCACAGGCCGCAGCTGGGACGGCTGAGGTGCGCTGTCTCCCAGGCCTGGAGGCTGGAAGCCCAAGCCAGGGCGTGTGCAACTCGGTCCTTCCTGGGCTCTGAGTGAGAATCCATCCCCCACTCTCCCACCTACCCCCCTTGTTCCAATGGCCAGCGTATTCCTCGTTGGTGTCATCATCTCAGTGCCTGTTCACAGCATCTTCCCTCTCTGTGTCTGTCTCAGTGTCTAAACTTCCCCTTTCTGTAAGGACACCAGTCACATAACACCCTTCCCATAACTTGTTCTTCTGCAAAGACCCTCCTTCCAAATAAGAGCACACTGATAGGTAGTGAGAGTTAGGACTGCAACATCTTTTGGGGGACACAGTTCAGCCCATAAAATGCCCTATGGAATGATATCAGAAGTCAGCTTCCCGCTCCAGAGCACAGTTACTTGGCGCACTTAGACACAGTGGCCTGTCTCCTCTTAGTCTTCCCTTCCCTGGGGATATGCCACCATTTTCAGGCGGCACAGAGTCTCCAATCCTCACCTCCAGAACCCTTGATATCTGTAGGACTCTATTTACATGCCATTCCCACAATGGAGCAGGTGTCTCCATAGCAGCAAGTCTGCAGGGAACATCGCACATGTGTCACTTTCCAAGAAAGAGGAACCTTTGTCCAATTCATGTAGCCCAGGAGCTGATTTCCCCTTGCCTCTCTGTGCTGACCAGTGAGAATCTAAGATTCCACAGTTTTGAATCTGGATTTGGTCTTCTGTTAAAGCTTCCATCTCTCTCAATACAGTTTCATCTAAGTCTCATTAGCATGCCTGCCCTGATTTTCTCTCCAAATCACCAATAAGGTTTAGAGCCTACATTCTCAAAGAGAAGGCCATCACCCCAAGGGGTTAAAAATCATCTTACTCTTTTTATGTACAAGTCATAAACATGCATATAATAATCAGACAGCTATAAAGCAGATCATCTATGGTGCTAAAATTTCATGGAGGGAACGGGTATTTAGGAAGAGGTGTCTAATAAGACTCCTGAAGGGGACAATGATGATGAAAATGTTTGAGTGGAGCTAGTCTAGATTCCAGGAGTAGTCTCTGCAGAGCTTCTGACACCCATCAGTTAGATGAGCTCACTGCAGCAGAACCCCTCCATCCATTGGGGCTGGCTGACCATTTTCAGACAAGCAGGGACCCATAAAAGTTTTGCTATATCAATACATTTTGCAAAGACACTTTTAACAACTAACAAAGTGGTAACATAGATGAACAATCTGCCGGAGCTCTAAGCGGTGATTAAATTACCCATCAATTCATTCATTTAACAAATATCTACTGAGTGCCATAATATGGTAGAGAATGTTCTAGGACATGGGGATAGAACGATGAACATAATAGATAAAAATCTCCAGCTTAGCGGAGCTTACAGCTTCAAAAGGGTTCAGGTGAGAACAGACAGACAATAAACAAGAATTGAACAATAGAGCGTTGTCAGCTGGAGATGAAGTACCACAGAGTAAAAAGCCTCATAAAAGCTACGGCATGAGGGATAGGTAGGATGGAGAACTATCTCCAAAATGAAAGTATAGAGACAGATGCATATCACACAGCATCTGTCAAAATCCATAGATGTCCACAACACAGAGTGAGCTTCAGTTAATAATAATGCAACATGATAGTCTCATTAAGCGCAACAAATGTACCACCCTAATGCTAGATGTTAATAACAGGGGAAATTACAAGGATGGAGAGATGGGGTGAGCGCACGAACTTTATGCACTGTTTGCCCAATAATTCTGTAAATCTAAAACCTCTGATAATTTATTTTAAAGATTTATTTATGTATATAAGAACTGGGGTACAGGCCAGAGATGTAGGGGTGGGAGGATTCACCAGAGGCAGAGTGGGGAGCAGAACAGGCAGATCTGTTACAGGGCAACCCTAATATAAAATGGGTTTGCCTGACTGGGTCCTCACCCGCGCACTCGAACGGCACTTATAATGCCCCAACTGCAGGCACACACAACAAAGGTTAATAAAGGGTTTTATTTACAAGGGAAGGAGAAATAGYGTAGTGAATAACACAAGGGGAAGAGCGGGATACAGATCTGTAAATATCCTACCAGTTCCTTGGAGCTGGAACCTAACGGTGCGCTGAGAGCTGACTCCCAAGGAAAAAGCGACCCCCCAAGGCCCACGTGTCTGCTTTTATATTCAGCCTGGCTGTTCAACTCCACCCTCAGGTCCCAGTGATTTGCTCTTCGATAATGACCTTATGGGATTTGTAGTCCTTGGATCTTGTAGGTCTGGAATTGGGGTTGAAGTCCATAACCTATTTGTATAATCCATTCAGGAGGGTCTTTCCCCCTAACAGATCTACTGAAACACACTGCTGAGGGGAGCAGCGGGCGAGGCAGGAGAGGTCTGCTACGCCATGTGGGTCTCCTCCTTGGCCGGCGGCAGGGATCGAACTTTTGCTGCAGTGGCTTTGGATGCTTCACAGTGCTGTAACCCAATCCCTTATGCCAGCAGGCAGGCCCCTGTTAATTTACTTTAAAGCTGCAGTCTGAACCAATGCAAAAATACAGGGCAAATTAAGAGGACTGTGAACATTAATGAGCAGAATCCTGTTTAAAAGAGCTTGGAAGGGGAGCAGGAGCGCCCACATGTGTGCAAATCAGCAACCTCCAGGAGCCCACATGCCTGTACCTCCTGCCAGAAATTAAATCGTTTCTTCCTCTGATAGAAACAAGAGGGAAGCCCTCCACAGATTGCTTAGGGGGTGATAGCCTTGGTTTTGTGGGAGTGTTATAGGGCATGGAGAGGAGCACCCCAGAACCCCCAAAACTGCCCTCTCTGAATGGGTTTTGCCATCCGCTGCATTAAGACAAAATATAAGACCTTTAATGGAAAGGAACTTTAATATAATTAGGGTATAATACAAAAGGACAAAGAATATGATTACTAAGTTAAGTATTTACCCATCTCTTTGAGGTAAAAGTTTAGCTGAATAGGATTGGCCCAAAGCAAGATCCCAAAGCCTGCCATACGTCTAAAGGACCTTTCAGTAGAGACCCATATCAAAATTCTAAAACTTCCCCCTTTCCTAAAAACCACCCTATTTCAGGAGCACACATGGGTCTCCTCATGAATGCACTGTTCTATCTGCCTTCTCTACTGTTGTAGGTTTCCAAATAAACCCTATTTGTCATCAGAATAACTGGTTGCTTTTGTTTGAGGTCAACGGGTCACCCACAGAATGCTTAGAGGATCTGGCAAGAAGCACGAGCTCAGGGCCTCCCTGGTAGCTCAGGGGTTGAGCATCGCACTGTGAAGCATCCACAGCACAGTGGTGCGAGTTCGATCTCTGGCCAAGGAGGGCACCCACATGGCGCAGCAGACTTCTCCAGCCTCCCCACTGCTCCCCTCAGCAGTGTGTTTCAGTCGATCTGCCTGTTCTGCAACCTGCTCTGTTTTTGCTTTTTTAAAAGTGATTTTTTTAAAAAAGAAGCAAGAGTAGAAAGGAATGCACGAGTGAGGCTGACTGCAGCCAGTGGAGTGAATCCCTGTGCCAGGAGGGGCCGATACCAGCAGCACGGCAGGGACGGGTTCCAAGAGATGAAGTGGGACAGCGAGCTCAGAGGAGCTCAGCAGGCCGCGCACAACCATTTGGAAAGAGCTCTAGTCATAAAACAGAGACGTCTCGGCTCTGTAAGGAAGGGACTGACATGAAGCCAAGTCGTGACGGCTTTCAAAGGGAAATTCAGGGCTAGAACTAAGGCAGATGGTGAGCCACAGCAGAATTTCGGAATTAGGAGTTGAGAGGAAATTACACAGTGCTTCAGACGCTTCTTCCGGATACAATTTCTAGTTTACGACTAATTAGAACTTGCTTTATGAATTTTCCCAGATACACTGAACTGTGAGAAATAATAATGAAGAAGAGGCACTTTCTATTATATCTAGATTAATTCATCACAAGAGAGCAAACACCTGAGCAGTTTCTCCTGCGTGCACTTGTAAAACCACAAGCTTGCAATTCACAGGCCCGTGCCATCTTCTGGAGAAGCTGAGAGAGGGGGTGATTCCCCGCCCACAAGCCACACAAGTGGGCACCGTGTCTCCCTATTGCCCTGTATCCAGAGAAGCGCCAGAGACTGTCACATACACAAAAGACAGTCCCTGCCCTGCCCCTGCCTTTGGGGCATTATAATTTTATTGGAGAGACTAGATTTACTCACCCAAACAAAGCAATAGAGGTGAATAAATCTGTGTTCCATTGAGTGGAATAGAGAATGAGTGGTTTCCACTAAATGTGTGTGTTCCCTCCACCCTGCACACATGCACCCAAAATTCACATGTTGAAATCCCAGTCCCCAGTGCGTGGTATTTGGAGGTGGAGACCTTGAGAGGTGATTAGGTTTTAGATGGGGTCATGAGGTTGGGTTCCCACGATAGGACTAGGGTCTGCCTTGGAGGAGGAAGAGACGAAGCTTCCTCTCTCGCACAGGTGAGGATGCAGGGAGGGCCTCCTCAAAACCAGGTGGGCTGTCACCAGGAACGAAAGTGGCCGGCCCTGGATTGTGCGCTTGTAGTGAACGACGTCAATGCGTAAGGAGGGAGGTCGGATTCCGCGGCTCAAGAGCCTTCTCCTTTGTCTGCAACAGGAGGAAACGTGTGTGCTGAACGAGGGGAGACTTGTGATTGCCAGCACTGTGGTGGCCGCCGAGGGTCCCAGGAGGTCACTGAGACGAGGACACTGACCAGCCAGTGGTTCTCAACAGGGCGAGACCACCGCACATCACACACCCCAAACACACCATGACATAGTGTGCCTTCTACGTGTCCTGGCCCCTCCCAAGGCGCCCCTTCTGCCCAAGCGTTGCCCTGTGCTGGCCGCAGCAGTCAGGTCAGGTTCAAGTCCCACCTCTGCGGAGAAGCCTGACACTGACTGGTCTTTCTCAGGATTGCGGGGGTACCCCTGAGCCATCCCATTACTCAGGATCCCCCGGGGACAGGGTGTGCTGAGCGACACTGAGTTTACAGGAATACCTGATGTCAAGTGGCCACCACGGCTCGGTCCGGTTTGCCCAGGGCTGAGTATTTAGCATCCCCAAGTCGCCATTTCCTGACCTGCAAAATGGGGGAAAGGAGAGAATTCAAAGCCTCGGACTTTGAGGATGTGGAGCAACAGGAACTCCCGCTCACTCTGACTGGGTTTAAATTCATCCAAGCCCCTTGGAAATGTTTGCTAATACTCATATAGTTAAGTCTAGGCCTGCCTTCCGAGGTAGTAATCTACTCCTTGGTATATAATAGAAATAAGTTCTATGTTCAGCAGAAGATGCACAATACAACTGTAAGGGAATGAAAATGATCAGGCTTTCCGCCCTCCCGCCATTAGCATCAATGAGAGACCCCCTTGGTCCTGCACGCGTGGCTGATGGCGGCACCTGGAGCAGGGTGTGGGCATGCGCAGGTGAGCGCACCAGGGCTGAGACACTGGGCAGATAAGGGCGGCGTCATGGGGATGCCAGGAGCAGAGGCAGTAGAAGAGAAGCAGCGGCACAGCCCTTCGAGAGTGAAGATTCCCTCGGGGGCTAGGAGGCCCCTAACCCAGCCTCCTCCCCCACCCCACGGCCCCCACAGCGGCCATGCATCTGGTCGTCTCACTACAAATGATGCAGAAAGATCAATAAAGGCCTGAAAAGCCACCGAGGGTTCCAGGACTCCTCCTTTATCTGTCTGCCCAGGTCATTGAGAACCTGCTCTGTGTCTTCTGCCCCTACAACAACATTCACAGTATCTGCAGTCGTAACAGCCCCAAACTGAAATAATTCAAACTCCAGTAGCAGAAGTGAATTTCTAAGTGTTGAGCTGGTTGTACAGAGGCATTGATAAAACTATGAAGACAAACTACTGCCTCATCTCATAGTTACAAGGTAGCATGAAAACATCCAGAAGCAAAATTCAAGTGCATTTTAGATGAGTCCATCTATACAAAGTAAAATAAAACAAAACAAAACACAGCAAATTTGACTATAAAGGAGATCAGAAGAGGTTATTTTGAGGTTATTGACGGGAACAGTTGTAAGACTCCTTCAAGGAATGAGAAATGTTTCACAGATGACCTGGGGGTTGATGACAATATGAAAATAATATGCAAGATATAAAAATAAATGTTTACTATAAAGGCTAGCAAGACTGCCTTGAGATGTGTGCATTTTACCTCATGTTGCATTTCAGCTTTAAAGGGTAAGTAAAAAGGAAAACGAGTGCCCGGCCTTCCTGGGAGCGTACATCCTCTAAACCTGTATCCACAATGGCCAAGGGCAGCGAGCACTGAGGTGAGGAGGAGGCCTTGCCAGATGCTTAGCTGCCTCCTTCAAGTCTCCACCTGTGGTCCTGGAGGTTACTCTCCTGTCTCACCCTTCACCCGCTGTCACGTGTTAGTTTTCTCTATGGCACTTACCTAATGGAACTGGACATTATCACACTGTAGGTCAGAGAACTATCAGGTCTTTCCACCCGCCCACCACTGTGATGACGGACACCTGCGGTGCTGCGAGCATTCCAGGGTGGGCATGCGCAAGTGAGCACACCTGAGTTGGACACGGGCATAAATGGGCGGCATCATGAGGACGCCAGGACTAACAGTACAGACCAAAGAGCAGCAGTGAAAGCGAGAGCAGCAGAGAGAGAAAAAGAAAGAAGCAGCCGAGAGGGTGAGATGCACCAGGGGCTGGGAGGCCTGCCAGCCTCCCGGCCCCTGGCCCCCTGGCACCCCTGCCTGCCATGCACCTGGCCACTGCTGACAATAAAAAGTGTTAAAGCCACCAAGGGCTCCAGGACTCCTTTCCTTGACCCGTCTGCCCAGAACCATCCCGAACCTACTGTGTGCCGCCTTCCTGCCGTAAAAACACACTTTCTGTTGCTTGCTGTCTGTCCCCCAACCCTAGGAATTTTAGCCTCTTTCTTGATGGTCCAAGTCCAGCACCTGGCTGGCCCACAATAAGCCCTGATGAGTGCTTGCTGGCGGGATGCATAAATGAGTGAGGCCAAGGGATGCACGTGTGTGACGACTGTGATAGAAAACTAGCAACACAAAAATAAGACTCATTTCTTTGCCACAGGGAGATAGATCACAGTGATTAATTCTGATTGATTCCACCTTTAAAAGGTAGAAACCCAACACTCTGCTCTGTGTGATGTTCATCACCTGGACTGCTTGTTCAGCAGATCCCCATTTAGTCCCCAAGTCAACACCCAGCACACGTGTACACACACACACACACACACACACAGCCCCCTTCATCTTGCCTCCACGCCCCCTTCACATGCTGTTCTCCTCTCCACCACACCCAGCCCAGCACTACTCTCTTGTCCTCCTGGGCCTGTGGACTCATTTTCAGCCCACAGACTCCTAGGCCACGGCCCTCTGGTCACGGAGCATAGTGCTTGAGGGGTGGAGTCCCAGGTGCAGTTCTGCAAACCAGCAAAGCTCCTCTCAGTTTGCTTCTGTAATTTTCATTGTTTTGGGTTTTTTTCCTGACTTTTCTCCAAACACACACGCTTACTTTAGATCATCAAGAGAGGCTAGAAGCAAAAATCCAAAGAAAACAGAAATCCTATTTACCCTTCAGACATCACCACTGTTTCAGTAACCAGGATGGCAATGGACGAAAAACACAGCCTCCCTCTCGGTGGCTTTGGTTTCTTGGGGGACATCTTGCAATTACAGTTAGCTGTCTGCTCTTCTTTGTTTCTGCAGGTTTCATTTTGTTTTGCCAAGAAAAAGCAGATGGCTGAACATCTTATTTTGTAAACTGCCTTTCCTCCAAAATGAAGACGTTGGTTTGAAGGTAGAAATGTGCACAGCAAATGTCCCATTCTGCCAGATTTTGAACCCCAAGCCATTAAAAACCACTTTCAGTGGGCAAAATGGGAGAATGCGGCCAAAAGTACAAGCTTGGGGGTAATAATGATTCTCCAGTTAGAGAATAAATAAGTCTTGGGGATCTACCGCACAGATGTTAACTACTTGCCAGATGTTAACTAGACTTACTATGGTGATCATTTTGCAATACATGCTATAACAATTACGTAAGAAAACCTCAATTTCTGTTAGATTTGAGGTGGCCTATAGAGGGAGCGCTCGTGCATTTTTGCTGGCTTTGTTTCCCAGCAGTCTTCACAGCAGACTTACCTGGCCCAGCAACAGCTCTGCATCTCAACCAATGAGAAGCTCTGCAGCCCAGCCAATGAGACACCTTCACCGCCCTGTGCTCTTGCTGTCCTCCAATGAACTCTCATTCAGAGCAGGCTCCACCCTCGTCCCTCCATCTAAGTAAGTTCTTCTCTATGCTCAGATTATCCTGTGACCTATTGTATGTTTGCATCTCCTGAATCGCAAATCCTATGCCATTCCTTGTTAGATCCATTTTGCTAGTAAAGTACTGGCTGTTGTATGCTTTACATCAACAATACAAATACAGAATCACGAAAATAAGTGGGGATGCAGAAGCTAGTAATTTGCTCAGAAGAGGCAAGTCTGGAAAAGAGAATGAAAAGCAAAGGCAATTTACTACAGCAGATTGTAGTGTAAAAAAATAATTTTAAGAGGCTAAAGTGGACAATAATAACACATTTGCAGCAAATGCACAGTGAATTTATTAAGAAGTTCCCCTTTCATAGTCAAAAAAAAATCAATGAAATTAGTTGTCTAAAAACAAAATTAAATGGTCAACAAAAAATTATTTTTCATTTTTAAAAATACATTTAAACAAACTAGCAGTTACAATTTTGGCCAGCTACAGAAGAGCTTGGATGCTTGCACAAAAGGAAAACATTTTTAGATGAACAAATGGAAAAATAAATTACTTTTTAGAAATGGAAATATTGTTAGAAAATTCTAACAATAGAGCAAAAAAGATGCATGTTCCACAAATACAAAAGCTCCTCAATTAAGTCACCACATAATTGCTCATAAAATACAAGACTTTCTAACAATAAGCAAAGACCAATCAATAACCCTGAAACTTCATGAGCGCTCATTCTTAGATGAATGTTGTAATATAATAGATACAGCCCAAAAGGATATTTGTCCTTTAGGTACATTTATCTCAAAAAATTTCAGTTTGCAGAGAAACTGTTGCCTGCCTAAAAATGGCCAGGTAGTTTTAATTTTTTTGTATCTATGAAAGAAGATTCTAGCTAGCTAAGAAAAAGCTAGTGTCTATCTCCAAAAATGATAGCTCCACTATGTTATGTCAAAAATTCAGATGTACAGGAATTTTCCAAAAAGAAACTGATATTTCTTTTATCATTTAATCCATAATATGACATATATTGAAAATATTGTACTTAATTTTCTGCAGACACTCTGTAACTAGTATCATGAATGTAGTTGCAAAAAAACTGTTCTTTGTGTATGTTTGAATACTACTCATTGAACACATCTCCTTACTGTCTTTACAGGGTAAACTCCAAATTAAACGCCCCTTCCTTCAGGAAGTCTTCCCTGACTTCCTCAAGACTACATCTCCAGTTTATGGAAGAACCAGAAGAAACAGAAAATAACAAGTGCAATGACCCTGTGTTGTTAATAGTGCTCGCTGAGTCCTGAGAGAGTTTTACAAAGATTTACTGCGTTTTAAACTCCAAGGTTTAAAGGTTTTCTTGAGACAAAGGGAATATTTGCCAATATTCAATAATCAAAGACAGAAAATTGCAGTGTGATATGTTTTATCATCAGAAACATTCTTCATATGACTGAACTAAATTTGAAATTCCTAGGTAGATATTGTGACATAACTAAACAGGTATGAGAATTTATGTTGAAACTGAAACTTTTATAATACAAATCAAAAGTCATAATTGATATGTAATGTACCATATATAATCTTATATAAATTATTTTCATTATAATCAATTGGGATTTAAATGGACTACAAGGACTGAAAAAAAAGTGTCACTGATAAATTTTAGTTGTTTTTCAATTTATGCAATGTGCTTCTGAATTGACCCAGAGCTGGTGGATTTACTTAACTCATCAGATGTAGTTTTGAAACAAATATGCTTTTGCTCCAAAGTCAAATCAATTCTTCTAGAAAAAAATGAGTAAGTTTTGTCAATATGGATGCAAATAGTAAATAAAAGTTATATTTTAGTGTTTTTTTTTTAAGTTAGTGGAAAACTTTTAAATATGTTTGGAATAGGAAACTTAAGTATGTTTGGTTTGTGAAGCTACTTTTTCAACTGTAAATTGTATGATATGTAATATGAATCAAGAACAGCCAATGAAAATTTTATGTTTAATCCAAGATGTGGTGTAAGTAAAAACGAAACACTGAATTTCCACAGTTTAATATGAAAAAAAGTATCCAAAATATCTCAATAATTGTTTATACTAATTATATGTCAAAATTATAATATTTGGGATATATCAGGTTAAATAAAATTAATTATTAAAGTTAAATCCACCTACTTCTTTTCACTCTTTTAAATGTGGATACTAGAACTTTACAAATTACATATACGGCTCCCATTGTATTTCTATTGGGTCACTCACTTTAATATGACAGAGGTGATATGGTCTTTGTCTTATTATCATATTTCCAGACCCTAAAACTAGTGTCTGGCACATAGTAAGTACTCAAAAAATACTGTCTAAATTCATCAGTCTGGCAGTCCCTGACCAGCATCAGCGAGGGCACAGTAGCAGGAAGGAGAAGCCCTTCCAACTATCCTATCCTATGCAGAAAGGGATTTAATTTGGGAAACTGAAGAATTTACAAAAATCATGGGAGGGCTGAAGCAGCAGATTCTGGACCAGGTTCCCCCAGAGGACGCTGCAGAACCAGCCTGCCAGGGAGCTGCCATCTCCACAACCATCAGGAAGATAGGACTAAAGAAGCCTCCACTGAAGCTGTTGGCTCCAGAAACACATTTCCTCACACATCAAGTATTAGAATAAGCAGACAGTGTTAGCCACATCACACCAACGAGATCCAATCTAGTGAAAAATAGGTGTCTGGCCCCTGCCTCTTGATTCCCAAAAAGCTGGTGCCCAGACACCAGAACACACTGTGGAATGTAAGCAATGCTCGGTTATATGTGAACCACTCCAGTCCTCATGCAAGTGTATTTAATTTATGAAATCTGAATCACCCCCAAAAGCCACTACAAGTCTTTTCTATCTATTCACTCTTGTTACAGGATAAACTCCAAATTTTAAGCATCCTTTGCTCCAAGATGCCTTCCCTGACTTCCTCAAGACTACATTAAATTAGTTTTGCATGTACTTTATGTGCATTCTTGGCTCATGTTATTAGTTTTTATTCTAAGTGCCAGTCCCAAAGAGAAAGCTATATCAGGTCTCTCCACCTAGTGGTGCATGCTAATTTCAAATGAGTTGAATGCATTCATGAAAGAATGAGTGAAACTATGCACAAAGCACCAGGATGGACGCTCCCCATGTCCCAGTCACTACCCCTCTCTTGACACATGTAAGTGCCAAGACAGCTATACAGCACCTTCCAGAGGAAGGGGGAGTTTGGCACAGTCATCATCAGGATGCAAACTTGCCCTCTCAAGGACCATGACCTGAGGCTGTTTCTAAGAAACAGGAAGGGACCATTGTCTTTGCATTAACTTTCAAGAAAATTCCAGGGCTCTGGGCTACTGGACCTGAACCCAAGCTGCAGATCAGCCAAGGAAAGACAGGGCCAGGAGGGTTACGCTGGACACCACACAAAACACACCAGTCACACTCCTGTCATCAAGGAAGACCTGCGGGCATAGCTGAGGGGTCCGGAAGAGGACAGGGTCATGCAAAGGGGGACACGCAGGCGCATTTCAGTTCACGAATCTCTTTCACATGCGTTGGCTCATTCGTCATGATCACCCCTCCCCTGTTTTCATGGATGAGGAAAACAAAGCTTAGCAACTTTTCCAAGGGCAAGTGTCAAATCCAGTTCTCAAACCCAGGCCATGTGATGCTGTGGTTGTAACACAAGCTACAACAGAGCCAAGTTCAAAGTCATCTTTTGCTACTATATACTAACTGGGAATCCTTGGGCAAGGCACTCTGAGTTTTCCTTTTCTCACACATAAAATTAAGATAATAGCATCTATCCAGGGTTGATGTGAAAATTAAATGAAACACATACAAAGAACTAGGTTCAGCATCTCAAACAGACAAGAGTAAGGATATAGATTTGTATATATCTATAACTAGTATCTATTATACTACTACTAATACTCTGCATTTGAAACTCTTTCTATTATCCCAGCATGTCTTCTATTGCACAAATTATATATGATATTAATAATTTACACTAAAGTGCCTCAGCCAAACCAATGTGATGAGAATGAGGGTTGGGTGTTAGTGGGCATCAACAAGAGGTATTGGGTCACCTTGATTTAGTATGGAGACTCCAAGCTTGGTGAATTATCACTAAACCCAAAAGACCCCACAGAGAGGAAAATACTATAAGTGCCTCTTCTACTTTTATATCCAATCATGAAACCCAGAGGCTTTGTTAATCTACATAATGATACTAGAAATGAGCTTCCTTTGGGGGTCGTTAGTGACTTGTTAATCAGGTGAAGAATGTACCAAATGGCTCCACTGATTAAATTAGTAGCATTCAACATATGAGTGAAATTGAAGATAAAACATTTTAGAGATACTTCCTACCTTTACTTGACCCTTTATCCTTAATGTTCAGAGGTGGTAGTAGAAGCTTGACCCCGAAAACATCCTGTGTCCCGCCAAAAATATTCTCTGTGGGTGGACATTTTATGACCATGCTTGGAGACCAGCAAAAGGGACCAAGGGCAGAGACTCCATCAAACTCACCAACCCCCAGAAATCTGTTCTGTGGAACTCTTTCCAGCCCCTAGGCTAGTAATGTCTGTATAGTAATGTTCAGTCTGACACTTCCTTCCTTGAGTTTCTGTTGAGGTTGTAGAGGGGTAGCTAACCCTCATTTATCTCCAGCTCTAGAGGGTTCCAAATTTATAAAAAAGTATCTGTTTATGACCAAATTGCCTTAGGTCAATTTGCTACTACATTTCTGCAGAGTATCTGGTAGGACTGTCACAAATAAAATCCATATCAATGTCTCTTGTGAATTTAAAGACGTAGAGAGGTGACAAACTTCTGAAGACATACATCTGGCACACATCCCATTGGTTGTAGAGATGATGACAACAGCAGGACTACACACATCCATGTGTCTAGCTTCCTTCTCTTGTTCTGTTCTAGGACAGTGTTGGACCCTGTTTTCTCTCCAGGTGACCTCGTTAGTCCCCTAGTCCTAAATATCCATCTTATGTTGAGGTTGTGCAAAGTGTAGCCTCGGCCTCTAACTGAATGCCAGGTCACGTATATCCAGTTGCCATTCCCAACTGAAGATGCCAACAAAGATCCCAAAGTTGCTGTGGTCAACACACCACTCCTGGTCTCCTCTCTGCCAACCTCCATTCCACCAGCCACCGTCTTACCCATTCAGGAGCTGTTTCTGCTTGGAGCATCTAGGAGTTATGTCTGGTTCCTTTCTCTCTTTCACTGCCCCATCCCTTCCTTCCATCTAATGCATCTTTGATGAGATCACCCTAATCAACATCATCTCACATCCTACCACCTGTAGCCTCCTAACTGGTCTTGCTGACCTTTCCCTCTCCCCCCTTGGGCAGCATAACCCTTTAAAATGTAAATCAGACCCCATGAGTCCCTGTCTTAGCCCTCTATTGGCTTCCTTCCATCACTCCCAGAATAAAACCCAAAAAACCTGTTCCCACCCTCCTCATCTTTGGCCTTGCCTCTTAGCACATCTCTACTTGCTTATTCTATTCCAGTCATAGTAGCTTGTTCCTGTTCCTTCAATACCTGTGTGTCCCTTTCAGTTCCACCTTGTGGCCTTCTTACCAGTTGTTCCCTCAAACAAGAGACTCATCTTTTGGTTCTTTTCCTAGTGACCACCTTTTTGTCATCCTGATGTCAGCCAATCAACCTTCTCAGAGAGACCCAGCATCCTTACAAGCCACTTTGATGCTATTACTCAAATTTAACAAGTTCCTAGCTCTACTGACTACCATCTTGTTCATTTTGTTGACTACATGTGCATACTTTTCCCTCCCATGACAATAAAAGCTCTGTGAGGGCAGGGAGTTTGTTTTGGTCATCAGGGGCTCCCAGGACCTCCAAAAGTGCCTACCATAGAAAAATGTATGGAAAAATATTTGTTCAATGAATATATTTATCATCACTTCTAGAGAACTTCTGGGCATATAAAAACCTGTTCATGAAAAGAATGGGTAAACAAACTGGTGCATTCATATAATGGAATACTACTCAGCAATGAAAAGTAACAGATAGCTGATACATACAACATGACTGGGTCTTGAAATCTTGTGTGGAGCAAAGAATCAAAAAGGGATCAAATTAAGCTATCGTGAAAATCATAACAGAGGCTGATTGTCTCTAAGCATGAGGACTGACCAGATCGACACAGGAAATGTCTTTAGTCAGGAAGTCACTCTATTTTCATTGATAAGATGCACAGGCTACACAACTGCCCAAACTCACAAAATTGTGTTTTTCACTAGATAGAAATTTTTCCTCAAATTAGAAGCAAAACCTTTTCTTGTGGCCAACTTCTTAGTATTGATCACTTCAGAAGGAAACATCAGTTTGATTTTGCTCAAGTTTAGAGACCGTTTTGAAATCCTAGATTTTAATCATTTTACAATATATACCTAAACCTCTTTAATTTTCTTTTAGTTATTTTGATAGGAGGAAGCAATTTGGTCTTGTTTATCATACCATAAACTAATAATATAATAAGATAACTAATAACATTTATAGCACATTATAAAGGTAGTGACAGTATAATAATAATCACAATTTGTGTTCCTGTTCAGCACAAGCTCTCTGGTTTTGTTTTTGGGATTTTTGCCTCTATCTTGTCTTATTTTGCTTGTTTCTTTGATTATAAAGCAAACTCGGCCTTGTGTTCTTACTCCTGAGGAATTTTCCAGGCAAGTAACACATAACAAGCCAAAGATAAACTAATCACCCCCAGGCTTTGAAGTACCACTCATAAATATAAAATCCTAAAGGAAGTAGCTGTCTTGAAAATATCCATCCATCTGGGCCAAAAAACTAAATCTGTATTGACCAACAATAGCCACAATTTACCTTATGAGTCACTATTATTCTCCCTCACCACCATCCATTCAAGAGGTGAATACCACCCTCCCAGCAGCCTTTGCTTCTGTCCTTGCTGTGTAGACAGGCAAAGAAACTCCAGGGAGTTGGTGATGGCATGAGTGACTCATCCACCAAATGGGGTGCTGGGAGGGGTTCATTGCTCTTGATCAGGAGGCATATGCTGACTGAAGATTAAATGAATTTCCCAGCAAAGAGTGCACCCTGAAGAAAGTGTACAGTCTGACATCCTCCCCCTGAGGAGAATAATGCTTTCTGCTTAATTCCTCGTGCCTGCTTAAACTTCTAGTTTCAAACCACCTCCTTATCTCACATTAAGCAAAAAAGATCCTGCGAGGGCCTCCCTGGTGGCGCAGCGGGTTGAGTGCCGCACTATGAAGCCTCCGCAGTACAGCAGCGCGAGTTTGATCCCCGGCCAGGGAGGGGACCCACATGGCACAGCAGACCTCTCCTGCCTCGCCCGCTGCTCCCCTCAGCAGTGTATTTCAGTAGATCTGCCTGTTCTGCTTTGACTCCCTGCTTTGTCTCTGGTGAATCCTCTCACCTCCCACGACTTTGGTCTGTACCCCAGCTTTATATGCATTAAAAAAAAAAAAAATCCTGCGTCTCCCCTTCTACAGCGTCACCTGAAAGAAGAGTTTCCTCAGACACGCAGAGGCAGGAGGCTGGTTTGATGTGTGGCTAGGTTGGCATGGTCTTTGTGGGTGACAAGCTTAGGCACCTTTTGATTTATTCCTGGGAAGCTTTTCTCCCCGGAGGCAGCTGGGTGAGGAAGAGTATTTGTCTGGGAAGGCGCAGGGCGCCCAGCCCCCACCCTGTCCCAAGCCAACCATCTTTGCCCAGGTGGCAGGCTCGCTGGTGCTACACGCTTAAGGAGGTTCTTCCCCATGAGGCCACTCGGCAGGGACGTGAGTGGGAGGTGACCCCAATTTGTGAGAACAGGAAGAGGAGAGGAAGCGATTCTGCCCTCTTCTCCCTCCCTATCTAGGAGCAGCTCCAGAGTTGTGAAACTAGACCACTTGAGGGCGGGGAGGAGCAGGATCTGGCCAGGATGGAGAAGAGGTCAAGGTTTCCCTCAAGGAAGTTCAAAGCTCTTCTGAAGAGGGTTCCGTAGAACTTTGCATGTCCCACACGTGTTCAGGGCATGTAGCTCTTGCCTGAAAAGGGAATTTCCACAGGTAAAGGGAGCCACATCCAAAAAATTAGGGACAACAGCCGTACTCTATCTTCTGCTTCTGTCCATTATACAAACCACCAGCCCAGGAGACAACGCCACAGTCAAGGACACAGCCAGACTGAGCCCATGCCCTGCTGGGCTGTGTACGAACTGCCTGAACTTGGTGCTTTCCTACCTCTCTGCCTCAGTTTCCCACTTGTAAAACAGGAATAATACTAGCACTTATTTTCCATTGTAAAACTTATTTTCCACTTATTTATTATAAGACCTTAATGCCTACAAATCACTTAACACTATGCCTGATGTATAAAATGAGCCTCAAAGAGTGTATGCCTTTACTAAGTAAATAGTTTTGTTATCAGCTCCCTAGGCATGGGTGATTAAATTAGCTAAGTGATTTAATTAGCCAGAGGAAAAAAATGGTTCTTCCTGAGTTACTAGCCCCAGAACATGCTTCTCTGGCTTTGCTGGAATGTCGCCCTGCCTGCAGTAATTTCTGAGAATATTGCTTCCTCATAAAGGGACTTTCACAGTAAACAGTGTGTTGAGAAGCCTAGAGTTGAGTTCAAAAGGGGGAAATAGAATATGATTATTTTAAATTATTCAAAGGGCTGGTCTGCTGATCAGGGATTAAATTTAGTTCATGGACCCCTGGCCCCCAAAGAAAGGAATTAAACCCAAATAGGAGGAAATTGCAGGAAGCAGAGGAGGATGCTGGTTGGTTTCACAGGACGGACGTGCACCTGCTCCATGGGTCACCGTCTCCCTGGCTTAGCTCTGTGGGAGTTGCTTAAGCCTGACTGGCATTTGCAAAGCAAGGGGTACAGGCCAGAGTGCTCACCCCAGGAGTGATGGTGCAGGACTGGCCAGCAGGCCAGGGGCTCCAAACCCCACGTTCAGCCTCCCCTGATCACTGTTTACCAGCAGGATGGTTTGTGTGGAAATGAGCATGTGCATAATCCAGGCATGGGAAAACCCACCTGTGGTCCTCTAAGCTTCATGTGGCATGTCAAGAATCAGAACACTCAGGGACATGATTGGTTCTTGCCATTGCCAAAGGCAGCAGTCTCCAGAGGGCGTGACTATATTCACAGGATCATCCACGTTACGGAATAAATTTGGCCTTCCTTTTCTATGTATTTTATCTTCATCTGAACATTTCTATTTCCCTTGTTCTTGATCATAGACCTATGTGATTGCACAGGCGTCTCATACTAGATAATGAATTCTATTTCCATGCCAGGCAAAACTCTCTGAGTGTACACATATCACTTCACTTCACTGGCCCTCTGTGACCATCGTATGAGTTAGTACTACTTTACGGTCACAGACAGTCAAGAGATCCTTCTATGATCACACAGCCAACCAGCAGCAGAGTTGGGATGTGAACCCCACTCTGGCTAGAGTTTATAACTACTAGAGTTTATAACTACTTTAAATTACTAGTAGTTTATAACTACTAGACAGAACATTATTCTGTCTCTCACATCTACCAACATATATTGAGGTTCTAGCTTTAATATATGGTAGTGTTCAATGAGAAAAAAAAAACCTTTGGAGAATGTTAGTAAGTTCAGCTACTTCTATGGAAGGTTTGGGGCAGGATGGGTTAATTGTCAGGCTATACAGAATCTTGGGGTGCTCCCTATGTTTATAGCAGCACTCTTTACAATAGGTAAGACCTGGAAACAACCTAAATGCCCAAAAACAGATGAGTGGATCGGGGAGCTATGGCACATGTACACGATGGAATACTATTCAGCAATCAAAAAAGAAAAACTAGACGCATTCATAGGAACATGGATGGAACTGGAAGGGATTATGCTCAGCGAAGTAAGTTAGAAGGCAAAAGGAAAATACCAGATGGTTCCTCCCCTAGGAGGAATATAAGGGAACCAAGTAAGGATCAAGGAAAGGAATAAGAACAACAACAATAATAATAGTAACAATAAAGACACAAAAACCAAAAATGAAAAGACAAGGACAAATTGGGGACACTTGGTAGGGAGAGGGGAGGGGGAGGGTTGGGGGCAGACAGGAGCATGGGGGACTGAGGTGATGGTGCACTGGTGATATGGTGATGGGGAATACATGGGGATTACAATTGATGTCAAATATATATAAATAAAAAAATTAAGAAAAAAAAGAATCTTGGGGTGCTACTTAGCATTCAAGAGCTACTTGCCCTGGGTCTTTCAAAAGACCAATTGTCTTATGCCAACCTCACAATTTAGGCCAAGCTTTCCAGCACCTTTGTCTAACTCATGTCACTTTAAATCAGTCCCCATTTTTGCATTTAAGTAGGGAGTTTGAGAAATAAGCATCCTCTTGCTATGACAACCCAACACTTAAAAATGTTAGGTCAAAGACTTAAATATTTTGAAATGCATGACTGAGGTAGAAAGAAAATAAGAAGATACCCTGAAGCCAAAGATGACTGACTTTTACTGAGTGCTTCTTTGTGTGTGAGTCCTGGTGTTTATCATCTTACCAATCTTTATGAAAGAATGACTATTGTCCTCATTTTACAGACAAGGAAATGGAGACTTATTTTGCCAGAGATCAGAGACTATCTAAGGATATCCAAGCTGATATGTAAATAGTCCAGAAGGAATGTCAGAGCTGAAGTTGTAACCTAGTCAGCCCACGTTCATTTGGAATCAAAGCTAAAACGATTTCTCCGCCAAAATACAAAGAAAATCCTCATTAAAAGATTCTTAAGAAGGGAGGAACTAAGAAACAATTGTTAAGGATCAGGGAAAGTAAACAAAGAATACCCTACAGGACATATCTGAATATAATAGAGTACATGACAGCAGGCCAGCCTTCCCATAAAGAACAACTAGGACAGCCAAAGCAAGCATAACATCTGCTTGACACACTGGAGAGGTATTGGGCAGTGATGGATAAAACTTCTAGAGGGATAAAAAGACTTGCAGAAAGGTGAGTTGACATCCCACGATTACTTTATTCCTCTAAGATTTTACTCTTCCTGGTTGCAGGGCAGGTGGTGAAGAAGCCACGTCACACCAGCCAGAGGCCTTCTGTTACGCAGAGAAAGTGAGAAAGATTTTGGCACTCCAGGGGCTGGGGAGAGAAATTAGAAGCTTAGGGGCCAGGAGCTCTTTGGGAGAGAAGCAGCGGAGAACTGAGACCCGCACTGCCAGTTTTCCCAGAAGACGTCCACGTTCTGAGGCTGAGTGGGCAGGAGGCTAAGGGAAAAGAAAGCAAACATTGTAAAAAAATGAACAATGATGTAAAATATACATCAATCAGTAAATTATATAATGATAATAAAAAAGAATGCTCCAAAGGGAAGCCAGGTTATAACAGCAGTGAGGATGCAAGTGTGAGAGTTCAAGGCCTATTTAAGAGAGGGTCCCTGATTCATTTCTCAGATTCACAAGTGGAATGCTACAGACACCTACTGTGAAAATAGGGGGAAATCAAGTTGGACAGAGACTTGCCAAAACGGACCCCATAGAAAGTCTGGCTCTGTCTGAGTCACAATGTCCCAACTCTTTCAAACTTGCAGAGCAAGGGGTGACTCCCTCCAACGGAAGACAGCATCATTTTCAGTCTCAAGTTTGTCTGCATACATATCATCTACCATCCATTCAAAACCTACCAGGCCTGCTAAGAAACAAGTCCAAATAACAAAAAAAACTAAGAGGAGCAAAAAAATAAAGGCAGACCCACCATCGACGAGGACACTGGGGAGATTCTGAACAGCTAATGTTTTCTTTCTAAATAACAAAATAATGGATGCACAGAGGAAGAAGGATCATTTCACTATAGAATCAGGATCTACAGAAAAGAATCCAATCAAAACACTAAGATGGAAAAATACAATAAGGGACATTTGGATTTGGATAAATGGGTTTAAGAGCAGCTTGAGATCCAGAAAGTGAACTAGATTAGTGAACTGGAACTCAACAGACAATATCCAGATTTAAAACAGAGAGGCAAAAGGATGAAAAATATAGAAAAGACTGTAAGAGACAGATGGGACACAGTGAAAGTGAGTAACATGTAACTGGAGATACAGAGAGGACAGGACAAAAGCAATATCTGAAAAGATAATAATAGACAAGAATTTTCTGAAACTGATGAAATATGCTATAACTCAGTTTCAAGGAATTCTTTGAACTCAATCATGAAGAAACCACACTGAGGCATATCATAGTGAAACTGCTGAAAACTGAAGATAAAGAAAAAAGCATAAAAGTAAAGAAATCTTGTGTGGAATAGCACTAAGAGAGAGGAGTGATTGTCAGCAGAAACAATAAAACTTGGAAGACAAGGCACTGAAAGAAAATAACTGCCGTGTAAGATCATATACTCAGCTCAATTATCCTTCAAAACAAAAGGTCAGAAGAGAAGCAAAATTGAGAGAATGTGCAGCCGACAGACTGTACTGAAAGAAACACTGAAGGAACTTCCTCCAATAGAAGAATTATTCCCAGTAGAAATATGGAAGTGCAGAGGGAGGGGACAACCAAAAGATCAGGTAAATAAAAATGAATATTGATTTTAATGGCAACAATAAAAAGCCTATGTCTTGAGCTAGAAACTTCTAGAAATATCTAAAGACTGTACATACGCTCCACTCCCCCCATATCCATTTTCTGCTCTTCTATGTCCAGCTCTGTGCAGGAGGATGACCATTGGGGTCATTTGCCTACTGGTTTGTGTGGTTGGGTTTGGCTACTGGGAGGACCTGGCAGGAGATTACAGAGCAGGAGAGAGAGAAGGTGCGTGTCTCTGGCTCCTTCTCTGATGTCAGGTTTCTGGAAAGACATAGCAACTCAGTGCCCCTGTTCTCCAGTGGCTCTCGTGGAAACTCCCCCTTCTCCTCCAGACTTGGGGGTGATAATAGCTTCCAAGGCGCTTCAGCATCCACCAATGATTCCTCCAATTTTTCTCACCTCTCTGGAAAGCAGTCCCTTTCATAAATCCGTTAGTCTGAACTTTTCTGAGTTTCAGTGCTCTTTCCTTCCCAAACCCTAACGGATGCAAATTCCAATTTCCTGGATTTCATAGAAGTCTTATTGACAATTAGCAACACACTGGAAAATAGTCAAATACCCATTAGCAGGAAACTGGGCAATAAGTGATGGTACTTAGATGACAGAATACTATTCCACATTTTAAAAGAATAAAGGCACTTAAATGAAACTCATGGAATCTCTAAGATTTATTAAATGCAGAAAAAAAAGCAAGGGAAGAGTTTATATCATAAATTCTCATTTATATGATGAGAAATTTGTGTACAAATGTTAACATCTCAGGCAAAATATATTAAAATGTGGCATTAATGGTTGACCTTTGCCCTATTTAAATTCTGTTATACTGTGTGGATGCATTACCTTTTCAACAATCCTTTAAAAAAAAAAAGAAGAAAATCCTTTGCTAAAATCAAATCCAGTTTTTAATCATTGGGCAAATCGATTTCCTCCCTTCTTCTCACCTGGTTTCACTCTCTTGAAAACACATCAGTCAAACTGTTACAGAATGAAAAGGGATGAACCATCAAAATGAAAAGGCACCATTCCCCGTCACCTCTTACATGCAGTTCACCAGGCATGCCATGCTGAATAGAGGTGGCAAGAAGGAGCAATATGGATATAAACTGGAGGTGGAACAACAGAGGAAAGATGGGGAGAGACACTTGGAGGAGACGCTGGAGGACAGACAGGTGGGTGAGAGATACACAGTGGAGTAGCTGGCACGTGTTAAATTTTGGCTCTCACCTTCTGTCCCAGCTCTCTGGACCTGTCTAAACGTTTTGTGGTGCTCCATTAGAGGGTGCCGTAGAGTTTGGCAAGATTTGGGGCTTCAGCTGCCCTTTTTCAGTCTCGGCCTATTTGGCGGGGTATTTGCCCACAAGGGGAAGAATAATTCTTGGAGTGTTAGTGGGAATCTGTTATTGAAATCTCTCTCTCTTTCTGCTCCCTTCAACAATTCTATTCACACCAATTAAAATACCAATTAAAAACCATTCACAACTAGAGTCTGCTTTTTTTTTGCCTTTGTGAAAAAAGATAGCTAAACATGGCCTCCTTAACAGTTTGGGGGCCCTGGGGACCCCTCAGTTCCACGGTTACAAATCAAAACCTCTCTTCTAAGTGGTGCCTCAGCCTCTTAACCAAAGTGGTCCTTCAAAGGAACTTGAATAAATTAAAGAGAAACAAAGCAAGCATCCAGATTTCATTGACCTTTGCCAGATTTCTTTGTAACTTTCCTCTTTATCAGTGGAGATAAGACCTGCAGCTTGATAAAGCTTCTGAAGGGGACAGAAGGACCGGAGCTTGACTGTTTGCATTCCTCTCCACGCCGGATCCTGCCGGGCAGTGAGTGTTAACTAAACTGTCACTAGCCACTTCTAGTTTGGACACCTTTTTTTTTTTTTAAGATTTATTTATTTATTCATACAAGAGCTAGGGGATAGGCCAGAGGTGCAGGGGGTGAGAGGATCCACCAGAGACAGAGTAGGGAACAGAAAAGGCAGATCAACTGAAATACACTCCTGAGGGAAGCAGTAGGCAAGGCAGAAGAGGTCTGCTGCACCGTGTGGGTCACCTCCCCAGCCAGCAGCAGGGATTGAACTCGTGCTGCAGCAACTGTGTTTGCTTCATAGTGCATTGCTTAACCCATTGTGCCACCAGGGAGCCCCCTAGTTTGGACACCTTTCTGCTCACCTCTTATAGAGAATGAGTGAGACTGAACACTAAGTTCCCCCTAAAATAGCTAAAGGAGTAGTCACCCCTCAAACTAGCATGAAACCAAAAGACTGTTTCAAAGCCATCTTTATGCATAAAAAGGAATCAGGGCTTCTGAGGAAATGACCTGTCTTTGTCTAACAAAGGCTGTGGGTCTCATAACTGGCCATGTTCTCCTTTGCCTTGGCTGTAAGGAAGCTCAGACATGAATTTGATTCCCACCTTGAAAATGTAAGTGTACCCGACAGCCACCTATCCTGTGTGCTGATTCTCTGTGCTTCATCCTTCTAGTAAATTCTTTCCTTTAGAGCTGATTTATTTATTTTCTTTAAAAATCACTCTATAGTGTATATACAGCCATGCATCCCTTAACAACAGGGAGACATTGTAAGGAACGAGTCCTTATGTGGATATCATTGTGTAACAGGTGCGAGCTTGGGGTCTACCCAGGGTGCATACAATGAACTTTAATGACTCATCTTCCCATGTTCTGCTTCTTCTTAATTGGATTCCATCTTCCTCACTGAAGCCAGAAGGATCTAATTAGGTTAGTCCCATCCTGAAGTTCATATTTTTCAGCTTGGCACTTAAGGTCCTTGACAGGTCTGACTATAAAGTGGCTCATTCTGAACACACAGTTTCCCAAACATGCCCTAGACTTCTCACCACCATCAACCTTTCCCCAGGGTCTGACTCAAACATCACTTCCTCTGGGCAGCCTCCTGGAGTACCCCAGGCAGAATTACCCTGCTTTCTTTTGAAGTCCTAGAACTTTGTCCAGATAACTAGTAGAGCATTACAGACATCATCCAGTGGTCAGTGTATGGCTGCATAACATGCATGCCTGTCCATTAGGAGTTTCTGGAAGGTGTTGCTGTAGCAGGCATTCAATAAATTGCAACCAAATTAAATATTAAAAATTAGCCATTTGCAGCTCACATATATTATCTTTTCATTCTCATGTTAACCCCATGAAATCATAAAGGCTCTTATTTCTTCTTTTGCTTGTTAAGAAAACTGAAGTTCAGATAGGTTAAGGGCTCCATGGTTAAAAAGTCAGAGGCTCAACCTATAAATCTGTATCTACTTGGACAACATAAGCTGACCAATTTACACAAAAGCATTGCCCAAAGGCAGCAGCTAAAAACACAAAAGAATTCTAAACAGAGCCCCAAATAATAATGTTAAAGTCAAAGGTACGAGAAGGATCCAACTAGACTGGTCTCTAAAATGAATCAACTGGGGCCTCCCTGGTGGCGCAATGGGTTAAGCGATGCACTATGAAGCAAACCACAGCCTGCCACCGGTCAGGGAGGGGACCCACATGGCACAGCAGACCTCTCCTGCCTCGCCCACTGCTCCCCTCAGCAGTGTGTTTCAGTCAATCCACCTGTTCTGCTCCCCACTCTGTCTCTGGTGGATCCTCTCACCGCCCGCACCTCTGGCCTGTACCCCAGCTCTTGTATGCATAAATAAATAAATCTTTAAAAAAAAAAAAGAACCAACAGACCAACAAGCTATGGCAAAAAGTGCCCAAGAAGTGCCTCCCCAGTCCCATGGGAGTGAGCTTGGATCAGAAACTCTTGGATTGTGATATCAGAGGGACAAGGTCAAAGTCTTGGTCACGGGTGGAATACACCAGCCTTGTGACAGGACAGTCACCTCTCCTGCTTTGTCCAGGATTGCAGACTCTCAGCGCCCAACTAGCAAAAGTCCCACAGAAACTAGGACACCTTAGTCTCCTGTCATGTAGACTGATTCCTGGCAGTGGTGTTCACCCTGACAAGCATGCTGAAGAATTCCCTGGTAAGCTCGCCTCCCAAGCCAGTTTATGATCCAGGCAAGAAAAACAGCCGGGTTAGTTTAGGGACAGCTTGCTATTTGACAACAATGCCATCACCCCACAGGAATTTGAATGACTTTCATGTCTTTTCAAAAATCCACACCCCCATTAAAAGAAAAGCTGTTTCACCAATAAGGGTAACCCAAAGGATGTGCCAAGAGCTAGGAAGGCCGTCCCCCACAGTGCTCGTAAATCCCCCAGGATGTCAAAGTGACTTCTGAATGAGTCATTCACTTGAAAGCCTGTCCTTGGAATATTTATTTGAAATCTTAAAATGTGCTTCATTAACCTATAGCCTGTGCTCACGAACATGTAGTAGAGCTGAAAGAACCTCCGAGTTACACTGGATTATTAAAGCCGGCAGGTCACCAGGGGCTCAGCCAGTCTGCTGCTGCCCCAACATTGCTGACACCTCAGTATGTACCTGCGGCCGCGCACAGTGGCCCCTGTCAGGCATCCTGAGAAAGGAAGAGCTGGGCAGGATTCATTAATCGTGACGAGTCTATCTGACCGCAGTCAGAACCAATTGTTTGTGTGTTCTTAACAAGTGAGGTAACTGACCCTGGCAAAGCCATGAGTCACAGGTAAATGAAAACGTTGGTGGTATTTGCATTTCTCCTGGCTGGGTCAGTTTCACAGCATTTGCACTTCAAATCAGAGGCTCGGATTTGGGCAACACTTTTTGTGTCCTGGAACCTGTAATTACTGCCAGAGACCTTAAGTCAGGGAGGGAATGACTGTCCAGAAGGAGTCTGGTGCAGCGAATGCTTTACCCTCCGCGCTCCTGCATACCCATGCCAGTGCCTGTGCCTGGCTGTCAACTGTGGAGAAGTAGCAATGCAAACACAGAAATAGGGGAAGCACCTGAGACTACCCAGTAAAGGAAATATTGTCATTCACTTTGCACTTTTAAGAATAGCTATTTATTTACCGCAACTGTGTACCAGGAAGGATTCCTGAGAGTTCCGTGCTTATGTCTTCATTTACTCTCCATAACAACTCGATGGAGGAGACCCTGGTTTTGATCCTCTTTTGGACAAGTTGAAACCCAGGCACAGGGGTTTAAACGACACGCTCACAGCTCAAACCTGCACTCCAGGGTGCTGGCTCTCAAGGTTTGAGTCTGCCCTTCTTTTTTTTCAGGGATTTTAGTCTCCAACTCTCTCCATTTCCACCTCCTTCTTCCCACACCAATTACTCCCCGAACTTTGCTCTTTGTCCATCACCAAACTAGCATCTCCAGGCAATTCCAACCCAAACTGACGCAAATGAACCCATCACCGTTGCCTCTGGACCTGCTACTCCTCCTTCACTGCCCCGTGTGTCCTGCTCATCGGTTATAAGCAGCATCACTCACCCCCGAACCTGAGTGTTTGTGCTGCGCTCCATTCTGTGTGATGGTTGACGCACTCCTGCCCACGCTCCCGCCCGCCTGAGGGCCCGTTCTTCCCTGCGGCCCTGGCTTGTACCCACAGCAATGGCCGGCCAGCATGCCCCAGCTCCCTGTAGCCCCAGCCCCCGCAGCTCAACCTCTATGCCTTTGCCTGGTTCGTCTTCCCAAAAGGGGGCTCTGCTGGGTGAGGGCACCAAAGCAGGTCTACAAAGTAGCCCTGCCACGACTTCCACAGCCTTCCCCAGTGAAAGGCGTCTTACTCCCATTCTACCGCAGAGTCTGGCGTCATACCAAAGCCACACAGCTAAGAAGACCCCAAACTCTTTCCACTGCAATATATATGTTGCCTCCAGCTCAGAAAAATCCCATGTCTTCCCATTGTGTTCAGAATTAAGGACAAACTCACTCTGGCATTCAAGGTCCTTCCACAGCTTGACCCCAAGCAACTTTCCCTTATCATCTCTCACTTACCCTCTGTTTAATGCCCTAAGGAAGTCCTAAGTAAAGAAAAAAGTGGCGAGGGGAGAGCGGTCAAAAGGCATAAGTAGAAAGCCTATTTTATTCCAATTCATTCTGAGCCAAAATTCTATATTTTTTCTCCTGATGAAGAAATGTACTTTGAGGGCTATTCTCTCTGGATCTACGAGCAGATAAGGAAATAGATCTTAGCTATTTCTATTGTTCCCTTGTTATTCTAGATTCTGGAGCTGAGATGGGAATCCACACCTGTCTGACTCCTTAATTCCTAAGTACCTCTCTTGAAGGGATGTCTTAATTAACTCAAAGATGTTAAGAGGAAGTATCTCCTAATTTCATAAATATATTTTTATTCTCCCCTGTATGCAAGCCAGGAATTACAGGTTTCCCCTTGGATCTGAAAATAGAACATTCCTTTTTGGTATGACCTGATAGGGCTTTTGGGGTCCAGGAATACTCAAAAATCTTGCCATATAAATTAATGGTAACCTACCAAATAGGAACATTCTACCTTCATATAACAGAAGAAAACTGTAGCTTGTTAAAGGACAAAGTAGAGTTCCCAATGATAGAGTCTAAAAATACCTTAAATTCTGCATGATTCATAATCCATAGTAGAATCTTATATCATACTTCTTAAGTTCATCCATGTTGGCAATGCTCTGTTCTTTCCAAAGACCTTCTATGGACTGAATTGTGTTCCTCTAAAATCCATATGTTCAAGATCTAGTCCCCCAACCCCACCCCAGTATGGCTGTATCTGGAGAAGAGAAGTAATTGAGATTTCATGAGGCTCTAAGAGTGGAATCCTGATACAGTAGGATTAGTGTCTTATACAAAGAGACATCAGAGAACTCAAACTCTCTCATTTCTCTTTTCTTCTTTCTTCTCTCTCACCTTCATGCCCTCCACCCCACCAACCCTGTGATGTGAAGACACAGTGAGAAAGCAAGAGGCCACCGTCTGCAAAACGGACCTGAGCTCTCCCCAGGAACTGAATTAACAGGCACCTTGGTCTTGGACTTCCCAGTCTCCAAACAAGAGAAGTAGATTTCTGTTGTTTAAGTCACCTTGCTTATGGTATTTTGCTATGGCAACCCAAGCCGACTAAAACACCACCTTGCACATATTCTGTCACCCCTCTTAAATTCTGATGTCTCCAACCCTGAGATTTGGGATACCAGATTAACAGCAAAGATCTGAGATGCTCTTAGCAATGGCACAGCGAGGATGCTGCCAGCACCTTCAGGAGATGCCTGCTGCACGTGGCCCCCAGAACTGTGACAAGACGGATGTCAGTGGTTTAAGGCGTCCAGTTTGTGATCGTTTGTTACAGCAACTTTGGGAGAGTAATAAAAGATGAAAATATGTGTACACGCTTAATTATATATAAAGGTAGAAACCGAAATATTTCCCTTTCATCCCTTCACCTGGCCCCTAGAAAATCAATTATTCTTGTGTATCCTTCCTGAATCTTTCTCCTCCCATTCCTCCTCTCCTACTATCTATATATAGTCTACATATTTGTGTAGTTATCTATAATATATAGAAAAGTAATCTATATGTAGAGAAGTAAATAAAGACATGATGATAGTGATAGTTGTAGGTAAGTAGGTGGGTAGGTAGCTGGGTGGGTAGGTGGGTGGGTAGGTGGGTGGGTGGGTAGGTAGCTGGGTGGGTAGGTAGGTGGGTTGGTGGGTGGGTAGGTATGTGGGTGGGTAGGTAGTTGGGTAGGTAGGTAGGTGGGTAGGTAGGTGGGTAGGTAGGTGGGTGGGTAGGTAGGTGGGTGGGTAGGTAGGTAGATGTGATTGTATATTTTCCTGTTTCCTTACCTAAAAGGTAGAATTTTGCAACAGTACTTTTCTGGGCCTTGTTTTTTCACTAAGCAACATATTTTAGATATAGTCTCATATCACTACATAGCGTGTCAGTCAATTCTAGTTGGTCAGTGTGTTGTTTCCAAACCCTTGAAGCTTAACGCCACCACAGTGAACAGCCTTGGTGATGTCACTCTGCCATCTCCAGGTATCTGCAGCACAGATTCCCGAAAATGGAAGTGCTGAGCCCTCTGATGCCAGCAACATATTTCCACACACCTCTCCTCGGGGACTGAGCCTGTTTACCTTCCCTAGCAGTGCACAAGAGTCTTTGTTTACCGCCCCTCCACAGCCTCACCAAGAGTGTGTTACCAAACTTGTGATATCCGAGACATGAAAAGGATAACTGGTGTCATATTCATTTGTTTTTATTAGTGTAAGTCAGATTGAGCATACGTCCATCAATTTGGAAGCGATTTATACTTCCTTTGCTCTAAACTACCTTTCTTTGTTTTTGTTTTGTTTTTAAGATTTATTTATTTATGTGTCCAAGACCTGGGGTACAGGCCAGAGGTGCAGGGGGTGACAGGATTCACCACAGACAGAGTGGGGACAGAACAGGCAGGTTTATTGAAACACACTGCTGAGGGGAGCAGTGGGCGAGGAAGGAGAGGTCTGCTGCGCCATGTGGGTCAGCTCCCTAGTGGGGGATTGAACTGGTGCTGCAGTAGCTGCAGATAGCTTTATAGTACTGCACCTTAGCCACTTATGCCAGCAGGGAGTCCCCCTATCTGTTCTTTAATTTAGTTTTTGCGCATTATTTTCTAATAAACTTTAATTTATTAATTTATTCACTTCTGGGAGATTATTTCTCCATGTATACTAAAATTTCACCTAATTCATTATCTTTAAGAAAGACAGTAATAACTCTAAATTTGAAATACATGATTCTATATTTCCTTCCATAGTTCATAGTTTCATTTTGTACTATGTCATAAATCTTTGATCACTTTGAAATTTATCCTCACATATGGTTATCAGGCAAATGCTCTTTGCCTATTAGTAATTTTGTTCCTCTTTTCATATTTTTTTCATCGATGATCTTTGTATAAATGCTGTGCCAGTTCCTTTTACATGTACATAGTGCTAATAATTTAATGGATTGGATTTTCCCAAGCCATGTACTGGGGAGGGGCAGGAAAGGGCCACAATGGCACAACAGACATCAAAGCCCCAAACCCAGTGGGGCCACAAAGCTAGACGTCTTCCTGCAAAAATGACCGCACAGCACACTTCTCGAAGGCCACTAGCACCGCCTCCAAAACACACCTGAGTCTAGGAGAGCTTCTGCAACCAGCCTGTTTAACCTAGTTCTCCCCCAGGTGGTTACAAACAAGAGCCATAGTTTTTGTATTTTGGGGTGAGACCCTCACTGTGAGGAGCCATATTTTTGCTGCCATTTTCTGCCCAGAGGGCCACCCCACTACACTGGGTGGGTCTCCTGGATTTCATCCGTGCGTCTTCTAACCACAAAGGTTTGAGGCAGATCTTACAGCTATTTCACAGTTTGTGGATCATTTCTATCTCAGTTTTTCTGCAAATTTAAATTATGGGGACAGAAGAGGTGAAGAAAGAGGTTTTCATTGGCTTTGTTGTTGTGTAATTTCTGCAAGAAAGGAAAAGGATGTGGCTTATATGTCAACGGTCATACTGGATGCCTTCCTAATTTTTCATTTCAGTCATCAAAGTGGCCTTTTTCCTTTGCAGCTAATAATCTGGGCTGTTGCTGGAACCTAAGATATGAGCTCCTTATATCAGAAAAGGAAAGGGAAGGGTGGAAAAAAAATGTCAGCGACCTCCCTCCTGGCACAAGGGATTGAGCGCCACACTGTGGAGCTTCCCCAGCCACTGCAGCACAGGTTCGATCCCTGGTCAGGGAAGGGACCCACATGGCGCGGCAGACCTTTCCTACCTCGCCAGCTGCTCCTCTCAGCAGTGTACTTCAGTTGATCTGCCTGTTCTGCTCCCGGCTCTGTCTCTGGAGTATCCTCTCACCCCACCTCACCCCCTATGCCTCTGGCCTGTAACCCAGATCTTTTATGTATAAATAAATAAAATCTTAAAAAAATAATAAAAGAAAAAATGTCAGTGTTCTGCTCAGTGTATGGGTTTAAATCCTTCTTCCGCTCCCTAACTATGTGACTCCAGAGCGCCTCAGGCTTCTCACGCTCCCCAGGGTACAGCCTTTACATCCTGTGAAACTACCTCAGGACAAAATCAGGACCCTTCTGGGCCTTCCCTGCCAGTAAAAGCATCACCCGCGGCTGGGGCTGTGACCACCTGGCAGTGCATGAGGAGGAAAGCAGACAACAGAAAGAGTGGCCGCCTCAGAAAGGCCTCTGCTCTGCAGAAGGAAGCTCAGACAGGGAAGGAGGTAGAAATGGAAGCTCACACCCCTGAGGAGGAGTCTACAGAAAAGACACCGAGGTTGGGGGAAGGTCCTCCCGGTCTCTTGGAGCTTCTGTTACAGGGCAACCCTAATATAAAAGGGGTTTACCTGACTGGGCTCTCACCCACGCGCTCAAAACACACTTAGAATAAGCACCAACTGCAGGCACACGTGACAAAGGTTAATAAAGGGTTTTATTTTACAAAATAAAGGGAAATAAAGTAGTAATAACACAAGGAGAAGAGAGGGAGACACATCTGTAAATATCCTGCCAGATACTCCGAACTGGAACCCAAGGGCACGTTGAGAACTGGCTCCCCACAAGAAGAGCTGGCTCCGAATGAAGAGAGCCCCCAAGGCCCACATCTCTGGTTTCATACCCAGCCTGGATGTTTAACTCCACCCTCAGGTCCCAGTGATCCACTCTTTGATAATCATCTTATCGATTTGTGGTTCCGGAACACTGGTGGTCTGGAGTGGGAGCTGGAGTCCACAAACCCATCTGTGTAATGCATTCAGGACTACCTTTCCCCCTAACACTTCCAGTGAACTTAAACAAACCAACGCCAAACCCCATCCCAAGGCCCATGGGTCACTGTTATAGGCAAAACTGTGTCCTCCCAAAAACTCACATATTGAAGTCCTAACCCCCAGTACCTCAGAATATAGCTATATTCTGATAGGGTCTTTAGAGAGGCGATTCAATTAAAATGAAGTCATCAGTGTGGACCCTAATCCAATGCAGCTGGCTCCTCAGAAGATGAGATTTGGACAGACACATGGACTGAGGGAAGATGGAGGTCTGACACAGGAAGCCGACCCTCCCAGCCTAAGATGAAACGCTGGTTCCTTCCTCATGGCCCTTCCACCTGGGAAGGACCCACCTTGCTGACACCTTGACCTCACGCTCTCAGCCCCCAGAAGCGTGAGACAATACATTGCTGTTCTTCGAGCCACCCAGTCAGTGGTACCGGGTTCCCGTGACTCAAGCCAACAGATACAATCAGCTCCTTGGATGAGGCTCAAGAAGCAGGAGCTCTCCAAGCAAGGTCACAGAAGCGAGCGGCTCAAATGACCAGGGCCAAGTACCTGGGCAGGAAGCCCCAATGACCTGTGGCAGCCAACCCCACACACCCTATCGGCAGCAGAGGGAGACCATCCTGGCCCAGCTCCACCCAGACCATCGCATGGTGCTCCCAGCATGACTTCCCGCTTCACGCCTGCTCCGCAGCTGCCACTGGGCCCTGCCACCATGAGCCCCACAGAGACGCATGCAGCGCCTCCTCACGGCCTCCCCCAGCCCACCCTCGTCTGCCTTGACAGCTCACGTCCCGCCTGCTCTCCAAGCAGCGGTCAGAAGGAGCCTTTGCAAACTGAAACCTCCATCCTGCCAGGAACAGGCCCAAGTCCTTAATGGCCTGAATGGCATTAGAAAACAAGGGCCCTGCCACGCGGGCCTTCTCTCTTGCTGCAGAGAGAGCAGTATCCCGCCACCTTCCTTGTGGCTCCTCGAGCACATTAAGCACGCTCCCTTCTCATGGCTGTTACATGTCCTTGAGTTCATTACGGTAACTCCATCTCCTTTGGCCTCCTACTTACTAGACGTGTTCTGACACCACCGAAATCTCATGCCAAGCCTGTAGTTTTCTGTGATGATGCTAGTTTAGAGAGAAACCTGTAGGCTAGTCAGTGTGTCAGCCCCCAAAAGCATGCCTTGGAGACCTCGCGCCTCCCATCTGGTATGGCGAGCTCGTGTCCTGACTACCTGGCGATGTGCACATGCTCAGAGGTCATCAGACACGCACACCGGCCCGTCCCAGGACACCTGCACCTGCTGAGCTGCTGCGGCCACACTCTGCCTGATGGGCACCCCTCACACCTGTGTGGGCTGGGCCTCCACATGGCGCCCTCCCTCCCTCCCTGGCTCCAGGTGACGGTTCAAAGCTCACCCGTTCAGCAAAGCCTTCCCTGGCCACCCTGACTGCACGTTCATGTTTGTTCCATCCTCTCCTCCATTATCTAGTTTTCTTTCTTTTTTTGTTAAAGATTTATTTATTTATGGATACAAGCACTGGGGTACAGGCCAGAGGTGTGGGGGGTGAGAGGATTCACCACAGAGAATGGGGAGCAGAACAGGCAGATCAACAGAAGTACACTGCTGAGGGGAGCAGCGGGCACAGCAGGAGAGGTCTGCCGCGCCACGTGGGTCCCCTCCCTGGCCAGCGGCAGGGATCGAACTTATGCTTCAGTGGCTGTGTTTTGCTTCATAGTGTGTTGCTTAACCCACTGCGCCACCAGAGAGGCCCCATCATTATCTAGTTTTCTTCATAGATCTCCGACTATCTTATCGACTGTCGCCTCCTCCAGAAATTAAGCTTCTTGAGGGCAAGATTCCAAGTGAACTCCCAGGTCAGCACCCAGCACATGGTTGATGATATCCTGTGATGAGTGGGTTACCCAAGACCTTGTGGGCTTTTTCTCACTGACCCAAAATATGCAGCAGTCTCTACTCGCAGTCTCCCCTGTGTGAGCACTAAGCCAAAGCTACATGATGCTGTGGCTGTAAACTAGAAAAATCAGGCATGAAATGATGTAATGGGTTGTGCAATACTGTGATTTATAAGCTATATTCAGTCATTCAGATGTTCAGAATACATTTCTCACATATACTTGGTCTTTAGTCACAGTTTCTGGCCCACAATTCTCAAACTTTTGGAGTTTCCTCCATAGACTCTCCTGCAGGCTCATGTTAAATGGGATCAGGGCATTTTGATAAGTGAATGAGGTTTGGGAAGCACCTCAGAGTGGAAGTTGGGGGCCTCCTTGATGGTGCAGCAGGTTGAGCACTGCTCTGTGAAGCATCTGCAGCACAGCAGCACAAGTTCAATCCCCAGACCAGGGAGGGGAACCACATGGCGCAGCAGACCTCTCCTGTCTCACCCCGCTGCTCCCCTCAGCAGTGTATTTCAGTAGTTCCACCTGTTCTGCTCCCCACTCTGTCTCTGGTGAATCCTCTCGCCTCCCACAACTCTGGCCTATACCCCAGCTCTTGTATGTATAAATAAATAAACCTTCAGAAAAAATGGAAGTTGGTTGTTGAGGGAACCAACCACTTGGTTAGAGGATGGCAACTTCCAGTTCCACCCCTACCCTCCAGGCAGGTGGGGGGCTGGCAGGTGAGTCAGCTGCCAGTGGTCGAAGCTTTCTTCAATTTTGCCTTTGTCACCAAGTCTCTAAAACCCCAGGAGTTTCCAGGTTGGCGAGCATGTGGCGGTGCTGGGAGGAGAATGGCAAGTGATGAAAGGAGGGTGCCAGGTACCTGGTTTTTAGAGCCAGCTGGTCAGAAGCACAGGTGACAACCTGGGTTTGCCGCTGGGCCCTGGGCAGAGCAGGTCTTGGGAGACTGTCCTTCACCTGTTGAGTTGAGTCTCAATCGGGCTAGACTGAAGGATCCTCCGCAGGTGTCCTGAGGACCATATGTGTGGGAATCCCACCTCCAAACACTGGGGTGGGGCACCAATTCGGGTGCTTAAATGGCTAACTCGTCAACTGGCATCTTCTGTCTAAGTCAGTGTGTGATAGTAAAAGCAGCGCGTGTAAAGATATAGAGAATGAACGAGGGAATCTGTAAAAGAATTTGTAAGTAAATGATGCTGCAGGGCGCCTGGCTGTACCCCAGTACCACTGGCTCCCCAAGCCTGTCCTAGCAGAGAGCGTGCCTTGCGGTAGGCGGTCTGCAGCTCGCCGTGAAGACATCCCCGGCCCACACGGCCTGGCTCCGAGCACCGTGACCCTTGCTGAGAGACTCCGTGCGCGGCGTGGACTGGGGAAGGGCTTGACACGCACGTTGCATACCTTTCCCCACAGCCCAAGAGGTACAGTGTAGGGTCAGAGAAAACTGTCAGGCCTTTCCGCCCTCCTGCCATTGGTGCCGCTGATGGACACCTGCGGACCTGCACGCGTGCCTGATGGCGCGCACCCCCAAGTAGGGCGTAGGCGTGTGCAGGTGGGCGCACCTGGACTGAGACATGGGGCACATAAGGGCGGCGTCACGAGGACGCCAGCAGAGAGCATAGCAGAGAAGCAGCAGAAAAGAGAGCAGAAAGAGAAGAGACCAGAGCAGGGAGAGAGGAAAAGAGAAGCAGCAGCAGTAGTAGCAGAGGCGCGAGAGGCTAGAGAGAGCCCAGAGAGTGAGATGCGCTGGGGGCTAGGAGGCCTGCCAGCCTCCTGGCCCCCCGGCCCCTGCCTGCTGTGGACCGGGCTGCCCCACTACAAATGATGAACAAAAGCCTGAAAAAGCCACCAAGGACTCCAGGACTCCTCCTTGACCTGTCTGCCAGGTTCATCGAGAACTTGCTCCACACCTTCCTGGAACTACATATAGTTACCGCACTTTCAGGAGAAGATGCTGAGGCTCAGAGAGGTGAGTCGAGCACCCAAGTTCACCTACCGAATAAGGACCCTGAATCCTGGCACCTGACTGCCAGCAGCTTCAGGGTGCACCCTAACTCTGCCTCTCGGGCACTTGAGCTCCCAGTGGTTGTGGGCCTCTGATCTCCCCACCTGGCCTGGGCGCCTGGCGCACACAGACCTTGGCCAGCCTGGACTGGGCACCCAGCAGACTGCCTTCCGCAGGGCTCAGCAAGCCCCTGCTTACTCACTGACCTTCACAACTCCTGGCCCCACTCAACAAACTGCCCCACTTGTCAGCAAAACTCAAAAGTCAGGGGCTTTGTCTGTCTCATTCCCGCTGCTTCCTGAGCTGCGAAAAGCATCTCGAAACATCTAGCACAGACACGTGACCCAGAGGTCAGTCACCAGGAATCCCGAGCCAGTAAGTGGCTCTCCTCTTCTTGCTCTGTTAACACCCGCCTCCCCCATTCAGCATTGAGGTTCTTGAAGCCCAGTCACCAAGCCTGGCCTGGGTTCCTTCATTTCATTGATTCACTCAACAAACATTTGCTATGCACCAGGCACCACTTTGTGCAGGAAGGATAGAGCAAGAACATTAATCAGACAAAAATCCCTGTCCTCCTAGGACTTGTATTTCAGAAGGTTTACGAGCCGTGTTCCCTGTGCCAGGAGCTGACAAGAACAAGGCAGAGAGATCCCAGCCCTCAGGAGCATTGTAATCCAAAGACACAGAAGACAATGCACAAGTTGCAGATGAAATCGGTGCTGACTGGTAACTGCTGGCCCCGGCAGAAGTGGGACCTGGAGTGTGAGGGAGGGGTGTGCGGCGTGGCCAGGAGAACAGACTCTGGAAACAAAAAGACCAAACCCTGAACCCAGCTCTGCCAGTCTCCAGCCTGTGTGGTCCCAGGAGCTCCGCAAGGCCAGGTCTCCTGTCCAGTGCCTACTGCATGCGGCAGCTGTGAGGACGAGATGGGATGCACAGGAAAAAGCCCGAAGGAAACGGGGGGCCCAGGTTAGAGACCCATTAAGTGGTCAGGCTGACAGTGGCCGCTTGTGACCTACCTGTTCCCTCCTGGACACAATCAAAGGGGGAAACTCTGCAATCCCCCGCCCACCCTCCCAACCCCAGGCTTGATGAAACCCTAGGACTGGTTTTGCAGGAATCTTGCCTCCAACATTCAGATGTTGATTGATTTTAATATTCAGCTAAAGGAATAGAGCCAAACCCTTCCTGCCCCAGATTCAGTGATACTTAGGCAACCTCAGTGTCTCTGGAGATTAGCTCAGCTCACCCATCGTCCATGTCAACGACAGCAAAGGAAGAACTCAAGGAGCAAGAAGACCTTACCAAGGGGTCAATGAGTTTGATCATTTATCCACCCAATAAACATTTACCCAAACCTGCATGGACGGTGTATCCTTGAGCTAAGGTGCAACCGGGCAGTGGTCGCTGTGTTTCTGCACATGCCAGTTCCTTTTTCTGGACTGTCCTGACAGCTCTTACTGTCGAGGGGGAAAGGAAGCCCTGAACGAGCTCCACAAACACAGGGTTTATGGACCCCACCACCACTCCAGACCAAAGAGATCCAAGACGCCAAGGACTACAAATCCCATCATGCCATCGCCACCAAGGGGAGGATCTCTGAGACCCAGGGGTGGCGTTAAGCAGCCGGGTTTGATATAAAACCAGACACAGGGGCCTTGGGGGTGCTTGGTTTCTTGTCAGCTCTCAACGTGCTGTTGGGGTCCCAGCTCCGTGGAAATGGTAGGGCGCACTCACAAATTCATCTCCCTCTCTTTCTCCCTGAGTCAATCCTTTCTTCATCTCCCCTTCTTGTGTGCATAAACCCTATCTTAAGCTTTCTGTGTGTGCCCGCAGTTGAGTCTCATCGCTAAGTGCCTTTTAAGCGCCTGGGTGAGGACCCACAGTCAGGCTTCCCACTCATTTCGAGGTTGCCCTGTGACATTGCCATCTCCGCTGCTTTCCATCTACCCACCCCCACCCCTTCTGTCTCACTAGTTTCCTCTCTCAGGGGTCAGGCGCATCTGCTCTCGGCCACCTCTTCGACTCCCAACACTCCTGTCCTGCGCTCTTCCGTTAGGGGACCCCTTAGGCGAGGCCTTGCTGGCCTGACCTTCCTGCCCGGCGCCCGCCCCCAGGCTAACAGGACACATCCTCCCGCCAGCAGAGGCTCCGGGTATGGGCAATGGCCCCAGAGCCTGCTTCTCTTCAGCCATGTAGTCTAGACTCTGTTTTCCTAGCACACGTTTCCAAGGCACATGGCTGAACGATCCAGCCAAACAGGGTACAGCGTGTAGCACGATAACAGCCGCTGTGTGTGAAAAGCAATGATGGCAGCTCTGAGAATGCCCTGGGGACCTCTGGGGGAAGTAGTGAGACCACATTCATCCTTCTGCAGCCCAAGTGTTCTGGGGCACTCAGAGGCCCTAGGGCCGGTGTCATTGGCTCCATCCTCTCCTTGCACTGAGAAAGTGGCCTGGGTGAAGAGTCTGGGCTGCCGGGGATAAAGTCCCTTGCTGGATATCAGTAAAGGCCTCAAGGTTCTATCGGGGGTCTTTTGAGCCACACTGCCCTCTGAGCCAGACCAGGCCTTCTGAGGGACACTGAACTCCCAGAGCTGCCCTGTGCCTAAAAAGGAAAATGGGCTTTGAAGGTCCAGAGGCCCCAAGGTAGGCCTGGAAGCCAAGTCACCAGGCCTTTGCACATGCTGTTTCCGCAGCCTAGAGCATCCTTCTTCCTCTTCGTTGTGGGTCTGCTAGACTTCCGCAGTCCACTGGGCCACCTTTCTTTCAACATTGCCTATTGGCTAAATCCAACAAAACTGGTTCTTAGGTCTCAATGTTAGAATTTGGATTTTATTTGGGATAGGTTTATTATTTTTGTTAATTTTCTTGTCATTTTAAAAGCCCTGTGCTGCCTATTCCAGAGAACTCTGTGTTGAAACTATGCTGACCTCCCTGTAACTCTCCCAGTACCAGCTGTTACCTGTATCTCGCAAATAGCAACTTGGTAGTTTTATGCTCCTTGGCCTTTTACCCACTACACAAGCCCATGTTAAGTGGGCCTATGTAATGAATGCCCCAGTTTTTTCAAGTCGTAGGTTGGACTGACCCAAAACCAGCCTTGGGCACTAATGTGTCCTCCACTCTAGGTACACTGGCTACCTGGTGACATGACTGTGCTCCCGTCCACAGCCTGCCTGCGCCGTGGACCATGCACTCACCAAATCATCCGCTCTGTTTATGTCCAGCACAGACGACGCTGCGTGTCCATCCCCATGCAGCATTCCCATTTCTTCTTAATGGGAATATCCTGTTAATGATATTCCCCTACTCTCGTTTTTCCTCTCTGTAAATACAATTGAAAAGAGGGACATGTGGGTCTGCTAGACTTGAGCACCTGTTCACTCACCATTCTTTGTGACCCGCCATTCTGCATTCCTATTCAAGGTCAGGTCGATCAGTCATAGCCCAGCACTGCAAGGCACCTTTCAAATCAGCCAAGAGCAGAAGCTTCATCCCCCTGGGAAGATGTGCATCACAAGGCATGACCAGGAACGCTCAGGGAGCGGATGACCGATGTGTGACAAGGGACCCCGAAAATGATCAGTGGAATGCCTTGTTGATAAGATTAGAACGACGGCCTGGGGTCTGGGGTATGGTTTCAGTGGCAACTCTGGATTGTCAAGTGGATAAGAATTATCTGGTCAGCAGACTCACGTCCTCCCAAAACCCTAGATGATATAAGCACATTCTTTACCTTCACATCTTTTCTCCTGTCCTCCTATCCACGTAACTGATGCTCTGTGATTATCTATCAGTGAAAAGGCTGAACTCTGCTTGTCCAGCAGCCTCCTGCACTGTGCAGCTGCTCCACGACTCCCGCTTGCCAGTATGGTGTTGCCAAGGCAACACGTCTTCACCTGCACATCCTCAACTCATTCTTCAGTACTAAGTTCAGGAGGCTGTCCTCCTCCAGGAAGTCCTCCTGGCATCCACCCAGACTGGACTGGAGAGGCCGTTTCTCACAAGATTTTTGCGCATGTTCCAGATGTTATTATTTTTTATAAAAAGTAGACCCACTGGGTTTTTTGTTGTTGTTAGTGGGCTTGCAATAACATCTCAGGGCAACAAACACACCCAGTGCTTGAATGTTGTTCTCTAACACCACTCCTAGAGGGAAGGAACCACAGCTTCTTAGAGAAACCGCCCCTTTTAGGGCTGGGGAAGGGAGTGTGTGAGATGAGCCTGTAATATTTTGTTGTGCCAGAAACTGAGCACTAAACATAAAATAAAATAATAAAATCTCATATCAAGAGGAAAAATGGCTCTTTCAGGAGCCAAATGACACAGCTCCCAATGGCCAAAGCTGTAACCATTCAAGCAATAAAATACTGTCCTACAGGGCTCCAGCCCTAAGTATAAAATATTATAAAAACATGCCAGGGAATAATAACCAAATTCAGAGGCCAAGAGGGAGGAAAGGGAAAGAACAGAAGGATTTGGAGCACTCCAACTACAACAGTTTCTTTCTTTTTTTAAAAAAATATGTACCTTTGCACCCACATGGAAGACCTAGAGGGTATTACGCTGCTACGTAAAATAAGTCAGATTGACAAAGACAAACACAGTGTGATGTCACTCATCAAGAAACAAAAGCAGTGAACTAACAAAGCAAAGCAAAAACCAGCTCTCAGGCCATAAGAACAAATCAGCGGGAGCCAGCATGGCAGCAGAAAGGAGCTGGGTGAACTGGTAACAGGGGTGAGTTGTATGTGTCTGGATGGGAACTAGACTCGTGCTGATGAACACAATGTAGTATATACACAGGTGTTGACTTATTTTGTTATAAAGATTTATTTATTTATATAAGAACTGGAGTTAGGCCAGAGATGTGGGGAGCTGGGAGGTCAGTGAGAGGATTCACCAGAGACAGAGTAGGGAGCAGAACAGGCAAACTGAATGAAACACACTGCTGAGGGGAGCAGCGGGCAAGGCAGGAGAGGTCTGCTGCGCCATGTGGGTCCCCTCCCTGGCGGGGATCGAACTGGTGCTGCAGTGGCTGCGGATGCTTCATAGTGCCGCGTCCTAGCCCCTTGCGCCACCAGGGAGCCCCCCCCCAGGTGTTGACTTTATGCCTGAAACCTACCTCATAAACCAGTGTTATGTTGATTAAAAAAAATATTTACTCTAAAGAAAATCCAGAAGAATGTTAAGCTTTTATAAACCTGGGTAGAAGCTACACGGCTGCTCATTTTTTTCCACGCTAGGCTTCTCTGCTTGCTGGCACCCTGCGTCAGTCAGTATTCACGATCACTAGTATTTCACCAATTTCATCCTGGGAAGCCTGGGCTCAATCTTTTCAGTTGCACTTTAATTAACTATCGGCCTCGCTTGTCCCTAAACACTTCAACCCAGCCCTCTGGGCTCTGGAAGAGACGCCCTTTCCACCCCACTACCCTAAAACACCGCCCCCCAACATACACACACCCCTCCTGGAGCCTCCGTGCGAGCTCCCACTCCTGAAAGCCAGGTCCGCTTCCTCTGGCTTTAAGACACGCAGTTGCCTTGAGAACACCGACTGACTTCTGCTTAGTTACTCCCTGGAGAGGCCTCGTGGCTGCAAAAGGACCAAGGAAACACTTTTTCCGTCCAGTAACTCTCCCAGCCCCAGGTCCCCGGAAGCCAGAGGGCGCCGCTGCCTGAGCAAAGGCTCTTCCAGGAACTGTCACCTCCAGAACACCTGGTTTCCCTGGGGACGTGCCCATCTCCCCCTCTGGAGCTCTCTGGGGTTTGTGCCGGCCTTAGCCACAAGCAAAACCAACCCAGGGGTTCAAGAACTTTGCTCTGGAGCCAGAGAGCCATGCCCCCTGTAGGTAAATGAAAATAATCACGTGTTCCCTCCTGCCATTAGCATCAACAAGAGACCCCTGCGGTCCTGCACGCGTGCCTGATGGCGGCACCTGGGGCAGGGTGTGGGCGTGCGGAGGTGGGCACACCTGGGCTGAGACACTGGGCAAGTAAGGGCGGCCTCACGGGGACACCGGGAGCAGAAGCAGCTTGAGAAGCTCAGCAGCGGTTGCAGCAGTGGAGAGCCCAGAGAGTGAAGATTTGCCAGGGCTCGGGGGCCTCACAGCCCCTGGCCCACTCCCAACCCCACCGGCGCCCGGTCTGATGCACAAAGATGAATAAAAGCCTGCAAAAGCCACCGAGGGCTCCAGGCCTCCTCCTTGACCCGTCTGCCCGGATCATAGCGAAGCTGCTTCATGCCACCTGCCCCTTCAATTAGTTCGTGAAATCTACACCGAAAAGGCATGTAAGGGAACATCTTGCTGGCCTGGCCACGGGTCCTTACCAGAAAAACCAGGACCGTCTTTCAGTTCCCTGTGGCAGAGCTCCCAGCAGCGGCTCCCCTCCGCTCCTCAGCTCCTCAGTCCTTCTAAAACCCAGGAGGACTCAGGAAGCCCGTGGGCCTGCAGGGGAGGAAGGTCAGGCCCAGGCAGGGCGGGAAGGCCCTCTGGCCGCCCTGCCCACTGTGCTCCCGGGGCTCCCCCTGGGGGTGGCTTCTCCCAACTGTCTCTTTGTAGGGTCAGAAAAGTTCTCAGGCTTTTCCGCCCTCCCGCCATTGGTGTGATGACGGACACCTGCGGTGCTGCACGCGTGCCTAGGTGGGCATGCGCAGTGGGTGCACCTGGGTTTAGCAGGGCGTATAAGGGCGGCATCACGAAGATGCCAGCAGAACGAGAGCAGCAGAGCAGGGGCGAGACAGGCAGAGAGGAGAATAAGCAAAAGCAGCAGCAAAGCAGCTGAGAGAGTTTGAAGTGCCGGGGCTAGGAGGCCTGCCAGCCTGCTTGCCCCGGGGCCCCTGCCTGCCGTGTACCTGGCCACCTCTGATAATAAAAGTATTAAAAAGCTACCAAGGGCTCCAAGACGCCTTTCTTGACCGGTCTGCAGGAATCATCGAGAACCGCTCTGTGCCCTTGCTGGCACCACACTCTTCATCTCGCATCCTTGGGAGCAAGCCGAGGGCCGGGTACCCACTACCTGTCCGGGAATGCTGGGTGGCTAGAGCCAAAGCTCCTGAGTTTCATTTTTCCTAGTGTTACTCTTCAAGAGTGGTACATGGGGCCTCTCCAGTAGCACAAGGGGTTAGGCACCGCACTATGAAGCATCCACAGCCACTGCAACACGAGTTCGATCCCCAACCAGAGAGGGGACCCACATGGCACAGCAGACCTCTCCTGCCTGGCCCGCTGCTGCCCTCAGCAGTGTGTTTCAGTCCATCTGCCTGTTCTGCTCCCCACTCTGTCTCTGGTGAATCCTCTCACCTCCCACGACTCTGGCCTGTACCCCAGCTCTTGTATGCATAAATAAATCTTTAAAAAAAAACAATTGAAACCCAGGGTAGGAGGACAAAGACTGGAATTAAGGTGAGATCAGGATGGTGGTGGTGATTCTGAAGAAGACCATGATGATATTTAACAAAGCAGGAGACGTAATGCCAGCTTGATTGCTGCTTTCACACCTGCAAGTGTGAAATGAGCTGCGAGCTCCAGGAGGGGCTGAGCTAAATCCACGCCTTGGATACCCAACCAGGTTGGGTACATTATTTTTTTTATTTTAATTGAGATAATATTTGAACACCCTTATCAGGTGTTGCCGCCTCAGTGCACGTGCAAAGAACTCACTCATAGCCCACCATCATAGTCCATTATGCTCCCCTCCATCTTTGTGCGAACCCCTCCCCAGCCCCCTCTGGACACTTCAGTTCTATAGTCAGCTTTCAAGGGTTAGTTTTTAAGCTTGTCTTTATCTGACTCTTAATTTATTACTCTATATTGCACACATTTGTGACATTAGAATTTATCTCTTCTGGCTTATTTCACTTAACACCATCCCTTCCAGCTCCATCCATATTGCTGCAAATGGCATGAGTTAATCTTTTTGATTGCTGAGTAATATTCCATTGCGTGTATATATACATCTTTGAGTTGGATACATTTCTGTTTTGGCTACTTCACTGATAGTTTTCTGTCCTTCATGGATATGTTTCTCAGGCGTCCTGGAGATTTTGTGAAGAGCTCCAAAGATTGAAGGTAAAGGGGTTAGGCCCACAGTCCCCAAGAAAGCAGTGCAGTGGAGCAGGGCTTGGCCAAAGGCATAAAGTGGGCACTTCTGTGTTTCTCTGGCCACTCAGAACCAAGGTAACGTAGCCTAATTGCATTGTCCTGAGTCACCCGTGAAGGTACCATGTGGAACAAATAGTCTTCAGACTGAGCAGGGAGAAAGCTTAAGGGAGGAAGCTGGGCGACGGCTATTCTTCAGCACGGTTTCTTGCGTCCATTATCCAACACTCTGCTTTAGAGGACTGACTTCCAAGCAAGGGGATTTCTTCCAAAGTGACCCTTCAAACTGGACGTGCAAACCATCCTCCTTGCAAATGGCCCCCTTGCAAGCCTGAGTCTGCCGCTGCCCAGATCGGACACTTTGAGAAAGACCAGCTTGCTTGCTGCCAACAGCCCTTGTAATAAAGTCTCTTGAATCCCTCTCATTAGAGGAAAGTGTTCATTCTCTGAGGGCTTGGAGGGTTTTCAAAGCAGAGCTGATGTCTGCGGGCACACTGAACTGGAGACATTTTCTCTGAGTAAAAGGAAAACGTAACCAGAACGAGGAGATAAGTTGCGGCAAGCAGGTGAGCACGCCAAGGGCTGAGTGTGGATCTGAGCTGAGGAGTTAACCCCTCCCGGAAGAGCACCTCTGCAAGCCCTCACCTGCACCCCTGCCAGGCAGGGCCACTCTCCCCATCTCACAGATGAGGAAATGGAGGTTCAGTGACCTGGTTAAGGTCTCATGACTGCTGCGTAGCAGGACTCTGCCCAGAGTCCCTTTTTGAGACAGAGATTGGGGAGGAGGGACCGCCCCAAGGAGGCCACCCTGTGTGTGTGTGTGTGTGTGTGTGTGTGTGTGTGTGTGTGTGTGTGGTGGCAGAGTCAGGGGTCACGGAAGGAAGTCAGGAAGCAGAGGTTGTGGGGGAAACCCACTTGGGCTAGGTGTCCTCAGGGCCATATGAATACAAGTGCAGGGAAGTCTCAGAGCTTCAGTGCAAGGGCTGCTTTTTGTTTTTGCTTTTTTAAGATTTTATTTATGCATATAAGAGCTGGGGTGCAGGCCAGAGCCACAGCGGATGAGAGAATTCACCAGAGACAGAGTGGGGAGCAGAACAGGCAGATCAACCGAATTACACTGCTGAGGGGAGCAGCAGGCGAGGCAGGAGAGGTCTGCTGTGCCATGTGGTCCCCTCCCTGGCCGGAGATCGGAGATTGAACTCACAGTGCAGTGGCTGTGGAAGCCCCACAGTGTGGTGCTCAACCCCTTGTGCTAAAAGGGAGGCCCTGGCTGCTTTTTTACAGTGAATCAAAATTAGCAAATCAGGGTGAAACGTTTCCATTTTCTTGCTTTTGAGTACTGCAGGATGCTCTGACAAAGTGAAGTCTACTAATAGTGGCCTGGAGGGGGTCACTTTCAGCAACAGCACAGAAGGCACTGGAATTCGAGTTTACACTTAGGAGGCTTTGTACAAGGCGAGGCTGACGAGGCCTGGAAGGCCTTGCTTTCAGGATTCCGTTTGCCCTCCTCAACGCAAGCTTCCTCACCTGTGCATGTGCCGCGGGTCTTCATGGAGTCCATAGGGTGGAAAGCTCCAGCTCTTCCCTCACTCGCAGGGCATCACCCAGGCCAGGACGCGGGAAGCACCTCTGGCCTGAAGAGCCAAGCCAGCACACTGCTGCCCTCTGCAGGGCCCTCCAGCCACCCTGCACCGAGCAAGCCGAGGACACCGCAGGACCCTCTCTCCATGTCCCCCCTGGGCCTGGCAGAGGACTGACTACCTGGCAACCCTGGGCTGGGGTGTTCCCACACAGCACCCTCAAAACCCCACGTGGCTTGAGCAGTGGGAGTAGCTCCCCGCTACTGCAGTGGCTCAGCTCTGCAGACCTGGCCCTGGGGCTGGGCGGCCTTCACACTGGTCAGCTCTGACTAACACTGGACTTCCCAGGCACCAGTCTTCCCAAACTTCCCTTGGGGTACCCATCAAATCACCCTGAGTTTTTTCCTTTCCTTTTCAGTAAAATGTGGGTAGCAACCCCCTCCGCAGAGCTGTTCCGAGAAGCCCGGCAGCCCCTGCCATGCCAGACTCCGGGAGCCACGTGTGGGCAAGGGAGGGGCGGGCAGCGCAGGTGTCAGTGGGCTTTGGTCACCACCAGCCTCGGCCTGGCCTGGCCCTAGAACTGCTGCGGCCCCAGCCCTGGGGATTTTCCTGTACAACTTGGCAGCTGCAGGGGCTCCCAGGTCCAGCTGCGTCCAGGCCCTCCTGGGCTAAGCTGTAGCTCAGGGCCATCTCCTGGGGACCTGGGAATTGCTCTCTTCCCCCCCCCCCCAAAAAAAATCCAGAACTCCTAGACGGGGACCTCCCCCTGAGGATGCACTGTGGGCCACCCTGCCCCAGAAGAGGGGAGGCCCAGGGGCACCTGCACATGGTGCACCCTGACCCGGGCCGCCCAGCCCTGCTGTAGGGCGTCACAAGGGTCGCCTCCATGCTCTGCCACATGGAGTTGCTTCCGCCACCAGCAGCAAACCTAAGATGGGCTTTGAGGACAGCGCCCACACACACCTGCTTCCGGGGACGAGCCGCTGTGTCCAGCTTCAAGATCAAGTCAGAACTGACCTCCTCCTCCATCCTGGCCTCTCTCTGATCTCCTGATGTAAATGTTAACCTCTGGCTGACACATAAGTTTACATTTAAAACACCTTTTACGCTCCCCCCCCCCCCTTCCCCAGGGCTGAGTGTTTCTATTCTAGAGCCTGGCGCCTGTTGGCTGCTTGTGGGGCTTCGGGGCATGCAAGGTCTCAGCTGGGGAAGTTTGAATCGCAGCCTCACTACATCGGAGGCTACCTCGAGGAGGCAGACCCGCTCTCACCTCTCTCACCTCTCAAAGCCCTGGGAGCCTTAAAGCACGAGCAGCTGCCCCCTCCCCACCGGGCCCTCACTCCGCCATCTTACCGCCCGCGCTCCTCTTTCTCCTCCACTGCTGCTTCATCTCCCGCGGCTTTCAACAGTCACAGGATGAGCTGCCCTGACCGCTCAGTGCCTGACCACGTAGGGCCCACTGACTCCTCCTTCCCAACAGCGGCCATCAGCCCCGGTCACACCTGTCTTCATTGTCCTCACTGCCCAGCAGTCTCTGAAAACCGCCGTCACCTTCCCACCTTTCGCTCCCTGATTCTGAACCTCCACAATTCTGCATCTTGGTCCACTGACCGGTCACTGTTTTACCACCTTCCCCACCCCCTCTGCTTTGCTACACGGTTTGACAATAAAACCCACCGGGATTAAACCCAGCACCCCCCAGCTGCCCCCACCTCACCCCAGCTGCAGGAGAAAAGGATTTCACTCTCCGAACTCACCTGGAAGCTGTAGCACGAATCTCTGGGGGACCCCATTCAGAGGTGACTATTTCCACCTCTCCCCTCTCGTCACCCTCCACTCGGCTCTTAGCAAGCACTTCCCGGACTCCGCCAGGAGGCCAGTGAGTTCCCCACCAGCAGCGTCTTGGGCCATGCTCCTCTGAGAAGAAGGAACTTGGGCGCCAACCACTTTGGCGGACCCCAGCCGCTCCTGCCTTCCAAGGACCCCACTCACAGACTTCCTATTTTCGCTACAACAGCCCATTTCTCTCCTTTTGGTGGCTGACTCCTCTTATCATCCATCTTTTTTTTTTTTTTTAAAAAAAGCCCCAACGCCATGTTGCTCTCGCCCCCACGCCCTCCTCTGCTCTCCTGGCGTGTGACGCCTGGACTCGCGGCTCCACGTCCGCTCTGCACATCACCTGTGTCACCACTGACCTCTTCTGTTTCTAACTAAAAGACATCTTTAGCACCACATTTATGTCTTCATTCACAAAGGCAGCAGACCTCTCCCGCCTCACCCGCTGCTCCTCTCAGCAGTGTATTTCGGTCTGTCTGTTCTGCTCCCTACTCTGTGTCTGGTGAGTCCTCTCACCTCCCGCGTCTCTGGCCTGTATTTATGCACAAATAAATAAAATCTTGAAAGCAAAAAAACAAAAGGGTTTCAGAATCAGGCAGACACTGGAAAGGGCGATCCTGCCGGCGAGGAGGTGCGGGCGCCATGCCGGTGCAGCCGGCTGCAGGACAGCGTGTGGGCTGCAGGGGGCGCAGGCGCGCACACAAGAGCAACGGGCCAGGGTGTCCTCTGGCTCGCGTGCAAATTTGGGGAGACACTCATTTGTGAACAAATTTAATGCATTGTAATGTTCAAGTTTCAGGACAATCATTTCATCAGGGTCCACTTTGTTGTATGAACTCTGTTCACACGGTCATCAGCTACTCAGCAAGCGACAACCACAAACCAGGCGCTCGCCAAGCTCTGGGTTGAGGAGGGTAAAGAAATGGACACGATCAGTGCCGTTAATGAGCTTATAATCTGATTTAGACAATAGATTAAAAACCAAGCTGATATAGAAGTACGAATCTTGCTGACAGATACGGAGGAGAAAGGTTAATAAGACACAGTATCAGTAGACGTTTCAGAGGAAGAGACATTTTTGCTGTGAAATTAAGAGCGAGAATGAGCCCTCTGAAGAGCTAGGGAAAGGGCATTTCTGGCAAAGCCACGTCCCAAAGCTCTGGGGAAGAAAGATGGTGACAGGCCGTGTAAGCAGAAGAGTCCCAGGGGGTAACCCGAAGAGGGCGGATGCTGCAGTGTGGGAGGGAGGCTGGAGTCTGCGCTCGAGGCCGATCACGTGGCAGCTAATGCGCCCCTTTCTAAACTTCTTGGCAGCCACTGACCTGGGCGACTGCTCCCTGGTCTGGGCTCCCGCTGAGCCAGACACCTGGTCGCCTCAGGGCTCCCGCTGAGCCAGACACCTGGTCGCCTCAGGCCACCTGCACACCTCTCAGCCCCTTCACATCCACTCTTGGCCCCTGGAGATCTTCACTCCACCTCCCAGGGAGCAAACCACACTGTCTTTAGAATAAAGTCCTTTACACCCCTTCCTGTAGCAATTGGGCGGACAAAATAAGTGATGCAAATGAGAAAGGAAAGTAACAGGTTATCCGTACCAGAAAGTTTTGCAGCACTTTTCAAAATGCAATCACTGCTGTACTTAGAGCATCAAGTAATGCTCCCCAGTACCCAGCTTCACTGTTGGAACAGTGGGAAAAGTACAATTTAAAGTGTTCGCTTTACAGCAGGAACCAAGAATACAGCAATGAATTTAAGAGTTTCCAGTCTGGCTAGGGGGACTTAAGAACACTGGAAGTTAGGGGGCAGGAAGCATGAATGCAAATTTGTCTCATTTTAACATTTGAAACAACCTGCCTTGCCTGTAGACAGGTGTCAGCTTGTAGACTTATCATCTGCATGGGGACTGCAGTGTTCTTCGTGTCGGGGTGAAGTGAGCCTGGAAGCCAGGAAAGGTGACGCTGATGAGCTATCAGACCCAGCTCAGCATCCACCTCTTGGCCCAACACAAACTTCTGCAGGCTGAAATGAGTCCCCAGGATTCAATGCTTTATGTCCAGGAGCAAGAAGAGTTAGGGCACAAATAGGCCCACCATCATTTGAACAAACCTTGCATGAAAAGGTGTGAACAATCTTGCATGTGAAATTAACCATCAATTGGGGTAATTTTTAAAGAAAAAAATACATTAACTTTAATGTATCGATGGGAGTTGGGAGTTTCCCATAAAACTAAAAAAAAAAAAAAGGCAACATCTAATTGCTTAAAAAGTACCTTCCACAAAAAGTGATTAAAGGTCAAGTGAACAGGTGAAAAAAATGCAGATTTGGACCCTACAATGGTCCCATAAATTTCCATTTTTAATCACTGGCCCAAATAATTTTATGCTTTGTGGGAAAAACTACTCTAGTTCTACTTTGCTCAGAAAGTGAAAATCATCATTTACCTACCCTATTAGCAAAATCTGACCCTTTAACAATCAAGAATTTCTGAACTGAATATTCCTCATAAGAGTTCAAGTGCTGTTTTCTGCGCTAACATACTCCTTGGTTTCAGATATGTTTCTGTGACCTTGACTTAGTCTAATCCTACATAACATCTCCCTCTGTTTAATGAGGACTAAATGACACACTGGACATATGTAGGGTGAAATAAGTGCAAACAGCCTAAAGACAATTGTCACAGCTTCAGGAGTCACAGAAAATGATTCGCCCCTGGGGAACCATGCAACCTATTTCAGTCATAGCATCTTCTAGAAATAGGTACTAAGCGCATGTCTGTTGCTGGACTTCTACAATGGGGAAATATTTAGATTAACTCAGATATTTATAGACTCTCCCAGTTATAGTGTCATAAGCTCCGGGCTAGCCCATAACTTTTCTCTACATTTATATTCAAATGCTCTGAATAAAGGTGCTTTAGCATTTTGCTGAGTGTAAACATTTTATTTTAGAAAAAAGTCAAGAATTAAAGAAAGAAAACTACAAAGCTAGAGAATTAGGTTGTTGTCATAGTTCTATGAAGTCTGGCCAGAAAAAAAAAAGCTATTTAAATTTCAAAAAAGTCAACACAATTTATCTTGGAAGAGAACAGCACAGAATAGTGCAGTAAGTGCTAATCTCTGTAAGGTGTTTTATTTGTGCCAACCAGTGTTCTAGAAGCCCCCTACATACAGTCCACAAACCCGAGACCAGCACTCAGTCCTTCCCTCCATCGGCAGGTCAGGCTGCAGTTCCACACAACCAGTAACTTGGAATTCAACTGCCCTCCAAGCCCTACACTGTGTCACCCACTAAATTCAAAACTAAATTCAGCATCCACTGCTAAATAAATTAAAAATAAAGTGAAGTCTATAATGACCACATTAGTTCTAATTAATAAAAGCAAAGCTCCTTACTAAATGAAAATTTAGCATTTATCTAAAAATACAATGATAGTTACTTATCTATTCTCATTAAACCTGGAAAAAACCTCTCAGCTTTCAGTTTAAACTTTTTCACTTTAATATGAATCTAGTGCTTAAATATTTGCTATCACTAAAAGCATTAATGAAAAAACTATCCTCCTGTAATTAGGAATGATTCACATTATTAATTTAACTCAGCATTGTGGGGCGGCTAACGAACGCATCAGTAGAACTATTTCTGATCCCTCCTCCAAGAAAAGGGCAGAGGCTGGGAATCTCCATCTTGTATCCCTGTGCTGGAGCCACAGAAAAGAAACATATACATATCAAAAAGCCTTTATACATTTAATGCTGAAGGCACAGCATGGGAGAGATTAAGTTTAAGTGAAGAACCGGTTGCTTCTTCTGAAAATGAATTCATTCCAGAACAAGCTGTAATCCTTTGTCCCTAAAACCATCAAAGTTATTTAAATATTATGTGATAAATTTGTCCAATGTGTTCGCTGTACTCTACATACCTACAACCTACACTTTCTCTGTGATGCTGTGCGTTTACCTTTCTTGCTCTCAAAAGCTTTCAATCCAAGACACCCTGCACTGTGCCATGAACCCCTACCGACCGTCAATAAACATTCACCCAAATCATATCTAGTCATGTTAAGGGTGCACGTGTAAGCTGCAGGCTGGCACGCCCAGGCTCCTGCAGATCACAGATGCTGACTCCAAGCTCAGGCCCACAGCAGCGGCTTCTTTCAGGTTCCCCTTCAAAACATAAAAATCAGCCTGGCAGAATAAAGGGTGTTGAAAGGGTGAGGCGCCTCAAACCCACGTGTGACAGCTCCCCATCAAAGACACAAAGGACACAGCAGGCCTACAGCGGCCTGCCCACCTGGGTCTAGAATGTCTTCCAGACTAGAAGATTTAAAATGGCTTTAATTTTTTTGATTTAAAATTTTGAAAAGAGTATCCGTGAGCCGATGGAATGCATATATACAATGGAAACTCTTTGAGAGTCACACGAGAAAATGATTCCACTGTAGCCACCAGCACCGAGCGACCCGCAGGAGCTCGCCGGCACTGTGCTCAGCGGGGTTCAGCTGATCTGTCTCTCTCATGTTCACAAGGCATCAGCTCCACGGCCAGTCACCCCGTGTCCTTGGCCAGTGCTGAGCAGAGGGAGAGCACATCTGAGCGCTGCTGATGTAGACTCCAGAGTTCAAATACAGCAATGGAATGAGAAGTGATAACCATGTAGGGTTCAAGCAGCGTTTTTCCTACTTAGGTCACAGACAGTGCTTGTCTTTCGGCTTATGAGGGTTACGGCAAACAGTATAATTTATTTTGAAAACACTTGAAGGCATTCTGGACACCTAAAATGAACTAGAAGGGCCAGTTGTAAAAATCGGAGTCAATGTCTGTGTTTTTATAAAAGACTAAATGCATCAGAACATCTACTCAAATTTCACGTCTTCCTGACGTAGAAACGATTCCGGATAACCACGCTTTTGACAGAAAAGAGAACTTTTTCTTCACATTCAATCTGTGCTTTCTTTAGACACGAGTTTTGCACATAATATTAAAAAGAGATCTTGGCAAAAACAGGACTAGACACTAAAAAGACGAAGCCGAATAAGGAAAAGGAAGATTCACTATTTATTTCTTTGTTTCACGCACACAAGAATTGAGAGGCCCGAGACATCCTAGTCCACCTCCTGGGTCCTGCCTGGCGTGACGGAAACGTCCTGAAGGTCACGAGCCCGGCTCGGCATCAGCCCTCTCCACTTTGATGACGACCTCCGGGGCCCGCGCAGCAACCCCGGCCGGCTGGGCCTCGGCCTCCGACTCGGACAGCACCTCCTCCTTGATCTTCACGGGCTTACTGCCGGCCTCCTCCTCTTCGTCCGAGGACTCATCAAGCTCCCACTCGTCGTCTATGTCCATTTCAAAGACTCTCACGTGACGGAGATTTGAGCTTAACTGAAGGAGAAAGGGTCATGTAGGGAATTTTTAAACGAAGGGCATAAATACCTTCCATGTGAGTAGAAATTTCCAATTGGAAATCAGAAGTTTGAAGGAAAAAGGACTTCACAGCTCAGTTATAAGCCCAATAATTTAAAACAAAGTCACCCAACTCAGCCTTCGCTTTGCATAAGGGGCGCTCCACATACAACAGCGACAGTTTCATGATTAACATCCAGAAATGCTACTGGCTTCATCGGTTTTCTCAGAACAAGACAACTATATAGCTAAGGCGGCATGTGCCCACAGCCAATAAAAGCGGTATCTCACAAAATGTTCGCCCTGAGAGGACCTTATGGGTCTCAAGACACTTCTTCCTGCTGCTCTGAGTTAGTACACAAGCTGGACTCACCACACAGGACACTTTTCGAAAACCATTCCCAGCAACATACTGCGCCTTCATGCTCTCCAGTAACCTCCAGTGCTTCTCAAAATGCATGGTGCGTGTGGGGATCGCACTGCGCTGTTCATCCAGCCTGGGGGGAACCAACCGGGAGTGAAAAGAGGGTCCTCCCCCAGGAGGTTTTCCTGGACATGGAATCAAGGTCAGCCACGCATTCAATTTCTCCCCACATTCTGACATCCAACACACTCTTACCAGTCACTGTCTGAAAGAGCTGTGACACTATAGTCTATGAAAATACTGCAATCTCATCTAAGGTGAGTATATCATCTAAGATTTCTCATACCCTTTCCAGGAAAGTGAATCGACACACTTTTAAATTAGAGAAGAGACCTGCTTAAATCTCAGTCTGGTAAAGCCATCTCTTAGCACCACCTGTGTACATCCCAGGGGGCTATGAGGCCCTAATTCTGGAAGGATAACAGTGCAGGTCAACCTAAAATAATTCCACTAAAAACTGGGGTGAATGTTCTCCTTAAAAACAGAGCTAACAGAGGTCTCACTCTTCACTCCAAGAGATTCCCTACCTATTCCAGTGACTGCTTTCTGACTTACTAGTCAAGGGACAGAGAGGTGTTGAAGCAAGTATTTTAAAATAAAAATATTCTGCTCTCTGACTTTATGGTTATCTCCTGTAACTAGATAACTATCATCTAGCATACCTAAAACTCTTGAATATAAAAATACATTTAAAAACATATCAGAAACTATTATAGTACAAAAAAATATTATATCCCATAATGGTCTTAGTAAATAAAGAGTGACTCACCTTGCAGAGTAAGTACCGGTGAACTGATACTCTGCATGATCTTCACTGTTATACACCAAAGACAGCGGCAGCTGGACCAAGAGTCTATCTCTTCCTTCACGTCCTACAGTGTCTTTAAGAACTACTGTTACAGTTTCATCATCGTAAAACTGTGCATCTAAACAACTATAGGTGCTAGAATTGAAATAAGTTTTTGTTATACCAAAAAGGATCATGATTATTGAGAAAACGTAAGCAAAATACCATAATGGCAACAAGCAGAAAACTTAATTAAAAAAAAATTAAGTGGCAGTCTGGACCACAATGCTTGAAATACACTAGTCTGCACTGCAGCCAGGGGTGTCCGCTGCCCTGATCACTCATCATAACTAGGCCCCAAAAAAAGATAATCGTGAAAAAGGAAAATGATGTGAAATCAGTTCCACAAAGCTTTTGACATCATAGGTCAGGCCTTAAGGATGACTCAATAGATAGAGTGAATAAACGGATCTAACCAAAATGAACAGCTGAAATGATTTACCTATGAATAGTCAAACAACTTCAAAGACGCTATCATAAAGAATGTCTTTTACATGAGGGAAAGAGTGAGAAAAAAGATCAACCTTTGATCAGATCTTTCCCCAGTAAAGCTTCAGGGGTGACTTAGGTAACGTCACCACAGCTCTGCGAACACCACCTCACATTTGTGTTGGTCAAACAAGAACGTCAGCCATCTGTTCCCTGCACCAACATCAGCGTCTTAGCAGACAAGGAGTGCAGCGTGTTAATCACAGAAACCATACTACCTAAAATTCCTGTAGGGCATAAGGTTCTATTCTATTGTAAGTCAAATGACTCTCTAAGTTTAAAATATGTAACCAATCCTGCTCCTTAAGCTGCAGATGACAAAGGCCTCCTGGTCGATCATTGCCATAACTGGGTCTAACCATACTTCTAGAGCTGCACTTACCACATGTCTACACTTAACTATATATCTCCTCCAAATGAGATTCAAGACTTACCTTCTTCTCACTTTTTCAGTTGTGGCATATGTGAAGCTCCCAAATTTAATACCAATTAGTCCATTACTTACAGATCTTAAAGAAAGAAGGGGGGGGGAGAGACTTTGTGGAACAACTTGGATAACCCATAGATTAAATGCTTGAAAGAACACAATTGTTAGTGTTAGTCCACTTACCTAAACACCAGATCATGGATCAAATACCACTATGCTCACTCTTGAATACTGATAACTCACTTAAATGCCTAGATAGTTAAATCTCACATCACAATGATGACTTGGTTTGAAATCTTAGCATCACCATTGTAGTTAGATATAAAATTAAGGACATTTAGAATTACCAAATTATTTCTCTTTTGCTGTATCTTGGACCTAAAAAGATTCCTTCAAATTCAGATTTAAAGCCATTTAAGATACTAGTGGCATTCTGAATATGATTTATCTTTATCATTCAGAATGTTTACTCTGCAGTCTCAAAAGAACTTTTCCGTTGGATTCTCCTTTTGTGTTTCCAAAGTAAAGGTCTAGGTAAGGACTCTTGCTGAATGAGAGCTACACTTAGCCTGAGCTAAAAATCTTTTCTATGAGGAGGGCCTCCCCTGGTGGCGCAGTGGGTTAAGCAACGCACTACGAAGCAAATCGCAGCCACTGAAGCACGAGTTCGATCCCTGCTGCCGGCCAGGGGGGGGACCCACATGGYGYRGCAGACCTCTCCTGCTGTGCCCGCTGCTCCCCTCAGCAGTGTACTTCTGTTGATCTGCCTGTTCTGCTCCCCATTCTCTGTGGTGAATCCTCTCACCCCCCCACACCTCTGGCCTGTGCCCCAGTGCTTGTATGCATAAATAAATAAATCTTAAAAAAAAAAAAAAAATCTTTTCTATGAGGAACCCACTTGTTCGTAAAATATAACACTGAGTGTTTTGGCTGCTGTATTTTTTTCTCACCCTTAAAAAAAAAACCCTATCTGTAGTAGCCATACAGCAATACAAAATTAATCACCAAGAATTAGAAGGGATCATCAAGTTCCTAACTTGGCACTAACTTAACAATATGAAAACTTAAGACTAAGAACAGCTAAATGACAAGCCTAAAGTTACAAAGCCGCATAACTAAAACTTGAAGTGTACAGTAAGAAAGTTGTATGCTTTAGTAAAAAAAAAAAATCAAACTTTATCTCTTTGATTCAAACTTCACATTAATACTTACTGGGAAATATCAGTATGTCTCCTTAAAATGCACATTTTGTAAAGTGAATCTTCTAAAATAGTAAAAAGAAGATAATGCAGATTTGAAGTCTTATTATTCCACCTGAGAAAATAAAATTTAATGTCAAAACATGCTATTTCACTACCAATGTATGAAACAAACCTCTATGTTCAGGAGAGAGAGAAATACACACTTACAGAAAAGGAAATTTGAACAATCTACGGGTAGAGTCCTCACTAAAACAAAAGAAAAAAAGGTAAGAAAAATTTAAATTGGCTGTTGAATTATACCACCCAAAAGGTAAACAGAATTACCTTCTAGCATCTCTATATAAGGGAATACAGATTGCTTGATTCATTGATTTTCCAATTACATCCTAAATAAAATAAGATTTAAAAATGTAATTAGAGCACTTGGTAGAGACAGTCCACAGAAAATGACTTGCTATTCAAATCTAGTCAAAATCAGCCCCAACTGTGCACGTAAGGAACTCCAACGACAGTACGGAAAAGAGGAAATTCGGAGCTGGAAAGAACCTGGGCACCAGCTCACGGCAGGTGAAGAGCCCCCCCTCCAGTCTCTCAGCACCAGCCACCCACCCCTCAGGAGCAAACAAGGCACGCTGACACCGCGCTCTGTGTCAAGGCACTTACACTGTTGGGGGAACAAATAAAATACTAGAGGCCACGTCGGTAATTGCCATATTTAAATTTTATATATGTAAGAAACAGAAATACTAGGATGAGCCCATGAAACTGCCATTTTTGTTCATCAAAAGCAACTGATCATTTTCATGTGTTCATCTTAAGAACTACGACCATTTGCACAGGCAAGCAACAGCGTGCAGATACTACATTCTTACTCCTACTGAAAGACACACATTTCTTTTACACTTACTGCTGGCTTTTGCAAACACTGATCAATAATGTTCTCCATCTTCCTTTTCACAAAATGCAATGATTTTCGAGGATAATAAGGAAACAGCAAAGGACTTTCTGGTTTCAAACAAAAACAGAAGCAACAACAGAAACAAAAGCTATAACAGGCCATATGATCAAGAGAAAATAAACTACTGTTCGAGCCGGGCTGCACAGCTATTCTGAGGGTGAATCCTCCCAGTCCTCCCAGACACCTCATTATTCCTCACAGGGCCTCACCACTACTGACCGTGGTCTCTGCCTTCATCACCCCCTGCTGCCAGCCCACTCAGAATAACTTAGCAGCTTATTGTCCTAAATTCTCCTTTTCCCCACCCAAATCCCATGGTATGAGTCTGCTGGCTGTAAGAAGAAAGGGATGATTTGTGAATCATAAGACATATAATGAAATAAAGTTTATTCTTCTCTATCCTTTACCACAATGCAGGGACAAAAACACTGTTATTTGGGGGAGAGCATGATCCTAAAAACAAAAACAGGACCCTAAAAACAAACACAGTGCTATGAAAATAAGCTCTTTACTTTTGAAAAGGCTTCTCGGCAGCAGAAAGTAATACATAACTTAGCATTCACCGGCACCACTGGTGCTGGGTTCTTTTGTACTGCTGCTAACAGTGCAGATACAATGGCTGTACAAAGTAAGCATCGTACGCTCTGATTCACAGATGGAAAAAAAAAAAATGAGGCCGAGGTTTAGGCAGTTGCCCAGTATGAAAAGGACAAAGTATCTAGATCTGTGAGTCAAACCCAAGTCTACGCCAGGCCCCTCCCCTTCCACAGTGCCCTGCAGGCCTCTCTCCCTCACAGCATCCCAAGTCCCAGCACTGCTGGGTAAAATGGATTTTAATCATGTTCACTTTCAGGTCCCCAACAGCTGACAGATGCCCTGGTATCACAGAAAGATATTAGGTCTTTATCCCTGCTCCTGGCACAGAGCTCCTAAAACCCTGTACAATTTCCTGAGTAATAACAAGGATAGGGGCATCTTTTGTCTTAATGAGGCAACTCTTGGCAGGTCCCTGGATGGCTTCAGATGGGGCTGGTTGCCAGCAAAGACTAAGGCTCCATTAAAGCCCGGAACTTCTAGCCCATCCTCCAACCTGAGGCTGAGCCCATCACCAATTTGATTAATCATGCTACTTAATGAGAATTTCACTTTACAAAAAAAAAAAAAAAAAAAAACAAACCTACACTGGGTTGGTGAGCACACCGAAGTCCCTAGAGGCTGAGGAGCTTGGGGAAGGCAGCTCTGCACCCCTCCCCCCAAAACTGCACTAAGAGGCTCTTCTGTTTGGCTATTCCCGAGTGTCACCCTTTTTAAAAACCTGGCAAATAAGTGTTTTGTGAGTCATTTTAGCAAATTATTGAAATTGAATAGGAGAAGGAGTTGTGGGAAGCCCCATTATTGAGGCCACATCTGGCAGAAACGTGGGTAATCTAGGACTTAAGTGTGTTCAACCAACGACTAAAGTGGGAGCCGTCTCGAGGGACTGAGCCCACAGAGTCCAGCGCGAACTGCAGACAGTCAGAACTGCACTGAACTCCACTGGGACACCTGCTAACGTCAGGAAAACACTCCCGCATCCGGGCGTCAGAAGTGTCATGAGGAAATGCAGCAGAGAGGCTGACATGTGGATGGCTTGTCACTGCGCTTGGCACTGTCAGTGCTGCATCTGTTTAGATTAAGCTGTTTCATCTTCACGGAAGCTTTCTGGAGGGAGATAGACATAAGTACGTAGCTAATACCATAAGGACCTATGAAGTTGCTGGATTGTGGTCAGATTTCTCTTTGAGAAAACAAAGAAATACTTGCTTTAAAATATTTTCAGGGGGCCTCCCTGGTGGCACAAGAGGTTAAGGACCACACTATGAAGCATCCGCAGCCACTGCAGCACGAGTTCAAGCCCCAGCCAGGGAGGTGGCCCACATGGCGCAGCAGACCTCTCCTGCCTCGCCCGCTGCTCCCCTCAGCAGTGTACTTTAGTAGCTCTGCCTGTTCTATTCCTCACTCTTTCTGGTGAATCCTCTTATCTCCCACGACTTTGGCCTGTACCCCAGTTCTTGTATGCATAAATAAATAAATCTTTAAAAAAATATATTTTCAGGGCCTCCCTAGTGGCTCAAGGAGTTAGGTCTAAACACTATCAAGATATGGACAGCCACTGAAGCACAGGTTCAATCCCTAGCCAGGGAGCTGACCCACATGGCACAACAGACTTCTCCTGTCTGGCCCGCTACTCCCCTCAACACTGTATTTCCGTCAATCCACTTGTTCGGCTCCTCATTGTCTCTGGTGAATCCTTTCACCACCCCCCACACCTCTGGCCTGCACCCCAGTTCTTGTATGCATAAATAAATGAAAACAAATATTCCCCCCAAAATAAAAATATTTTCACCTGAAATGAAGTCCTGACATACCTAATGGCTGCTAGTTTATGTTACTTCCCTAAAGATGCTGGAAAAGTGATACTGTGTGGTATACCAGAGAATAAAACGCCTAACAAGCATAACACACAGAAAACCACAACTGCAGGGGTGCAGTGACACATGCCATGCTTCCAGGAGCTGACCAGCCAGAACTGGAAAAATGGACTTCTCCCACCAGTAGCAGCTTTCTTCCCAACATCCTAGTTCTTGCAGGACACAAAATCAATAGTATAAAAATAATTAAGAACCAGCAATCAGTTAATTTCAGGGTGTTTTCTATTATGGCAATGTCATACACTATTTATTTTGCTACTATATACATTGAACAAAAAAGACAAATTTAAGAACTTGGGTTGAGTATTCCCCAAAACTGTCTGATGACATATGGGACTCAAATAAAGACAAGCATGGCCCATGGAATACCTTTAAGGTGGCTGCTGTTCTGAAGAAAGTCATACCACTGGTTTCCCTCTGTGTTAGGGGGTGACACGAGGTCATCATCCTCATCCTTCAGGTACTAGAGATACAAGATTCAAAATTACAATTTAGTAAACCAAAGACTCAGGCTCCAAAGCCTGTTTGCACTCAGCAGCGTTCTATCCATAAGAGATTCCGCTGTAGTGCCGAGTCCTCTGAACACACTGCTGTCATCCTGAGACGCGGCCAAAAGCTGCTAAATGCCAAGCAGCCAAAGAAACCACAAACTCGCCACTAAAGGGTTAGAGTGCTGTAAGACGGGGGGCTACAAATGGAGTTTAAATTTCGTACTCCATTTTCAGAAGCATCTTTTCATCTTAAATATACGTCATAAAGGAGTTTTTAAAGTGTCAACTGCCCTTCTACTGGATGGCGGCCATTCTCAAAGTGTGGTCCTCCAGCCTCTGGGAGTCCCCAAGGTGTCCAGCATCTGCGAGGACAACACATCTTTACAGTGATATTATTTGCCCTTTTTGCTGTGAAATTTGCAAGGATGTTCAAAACGCAAGTAGGGAAATTCCCATGGTTGAATTCCAAAGTTAAGTTGAAACTACCCAATCCACATAGGTAGTGACTATTTCTTTTTGTCACACGCTTACAGCTTCACTTATCACTGATGAAGCTATTACAATGATTACTTTTATTAAACCTTATCCCTTGAGCATAAATCTTTTTAATATTCCAGGTGACAGAATTAGAAGTATACATAAAGTATTTTTGCTGCATGCCAAAGCATGATGGTTATCATGGGGAAAAGCACTTATGAAATTGCTTGAGTTGTGAGTTAGGCTAGGTGCTTTTTTATTATTAATGAATTTCCATTTTTCTTGGAAGGATGACTGGCAGATAATTATTCACACTCAGGTATTTGGCAGATATTGTCTCGAAAATAAAGTGAATCTGTCACTTTGAGCAAAACAACTAACTATATTTGTTGTCAATGATAAAAGTTTAAACATTCAACTAAAAATTAAAATGTGGTAGGCCTCTACAGGTTTCCCCTGCTATTCAAAAGTAGGTGTTCTATTTAGTATGATCTGATAGGTTATTTTTTTAGTTTATATATACTCAGAACTTTTTCCATACAAGTTAATGGTAACAGCACTCCCAGGGTCAAAAGTAACTTACCAAATCATACCAAACAGGAGCAGTTCACTTTCAGATAGTGGGATAGCTAAGCTGATCTACCACTTGATTGCTTTAGCACTTGAAGATTTTTCTGATAGGAAGCTGAGCAAGTCTGCCAACACAGACCTCCTTTATTGGAAATATTGAAAGGATTCTCCTCTCTAAGAGAAGAAAATCCACAAAAACTGAACAAGGAATTAGAAGGAACCAGAAAATTAAAGACAAAATGCCAGTAACAAATCCTCATATATCAACAATCACCCTCAATGTAAATGGACTGAATTCATCAAAGAAAAGGCATAGAATAGCTGCTGGATCAGAAAACAAAACCCAACTTTCTGCTGCATCTGGGAAATTCATCTGAGATTCAAAGGTAAACAAAAAATTTATGTAAAAAGTTGGAAAACAACCCTACAAGCAAACAGAATCCCAAAAAGCAGGGATAGCCACACTCAGATTAGATAAAACAGACTTCCATCTAGAATGAGTAATAAGAGAAAAAGATGGACACTACGTAACGACTAAGGGGTCAACAAATCAGGAAAACATACTACTTACTACTCATCAATAGATACACACCAAAGGTCCACCAAAACATAGATGGCAACTCTTATCAAATCTGAAATCAGACACGACGGTAGCCTGATACAGTAGACCTCAGATAGAGCCTGAATAGCAGACTTGAAAATCCCACGCTCACCAATGGACAGGTTAACCAGACAGAAAATTAGCAAGGAAACAATACCCTTAAATGAGGAAATTAAGAGTACACAGCTGAACAGACATTTGTAGAACACTGCACCCCAAAAAAGCTGAGGCTACATTCTTCTCAAGTACACACAAAAGATTCTCCAGGATAGGCCAATAGGCTGGGCCACAAATGTCAATAAATTCACAAATACTGAAATTGTATCAAATAAATTCTCTGATCTCAATGTATTCAAAGTAGAAGTCAACCACAAAAAGAAAGCAAGAAAAGCTTCCAACATGCTATGTTCATTGCAGCACCATTTACAATGCCCAAGTTACAGAAACAACTGAAGTACCCTAGGACAAAGGAGGAGTTTAGAAAAATGTGGTTCATATGCACAATGGAATACTACTCAGCTATAAAAAAAAAAGATGAACTCTTTCCATGGATGGAATTGGAGGGGATAATGATAAACAAAATAAGTCAGAAGGAGAAAGACAAATACCACACTTCTATGTGGAATATAAAGAATGGTCAGACAAGCAACACTAAATATTTGACTATGAAATTAAGGTTGTAAGACGGGAAGGGAGAGAGAGGAAAACAAGGTCTGGGAATGGGGGCGGGGGACACCAAGGACTATGGTGGAGGATTGTAGGTGGTGCGCTGCTGGTGGGTGTGATGTGACAGCATCGGAAGAGGTGTGATCTTATGCTTCTGAATCACATGTCATATTGTAACCAATGTTACTCAATTAAAATCAAAATATAATTTGAATATAACCCATTTAAAATAAAAAAAGATTTTCTGATGAGACTGGTGATATTAGTGAAACCTAACTTTTGAATACTGTATGAAGAAAGGTATCATCAGTTGGAAATCTACATAACTCAGTGAACTAATATTTTCTGAATGACCAATATTACAAAATTATGCATGGGGAAAGAATTCAAAGTGCATGACCTAATGTGAATAGATTTTAATACATCTGAATATAAAAAGTTCACTAATGCAATTTTAGATGCTACACTGAAACTAATCTTTAAGATATTATCAGTTGTTAAGAGCTGGTGTTATCATCAAATTATATTCCACAATTGCCAGAAAAGCTATTGTAATACTTCTCTTTCCAAATACCCTGTGAGAGGTGATATTTTCTTTATATACATTAATCAAAACACATTATCAGAACAGACTGAATATTGAAACAGATATGAAACTGACTTCTATGAAAGCCAGATATCAAAGGATTTGTAAAAAATATAAAAACAATGCCACCCTTCACTAAGTATCTTTGCCTTGTACAGTTAATTTTCATTGAAAATAGTTACATGTAATTTTAAGTAGGCTTATTTTTAAATTAGTAATTGTTAATTCTGTTTAATCTGTAATACACACTAATATCTACCCTCAATAGATGTAACTCACACACAAGTTATCTGAGGCCCTCAATAATTATTAAGAATTATTAAGGGTTTTGAGGTCAAAAAGCTCTTATAAGCTACTCTTTATTTATTTACTCAAAGGGTAAGTTTGCTAGATAACTTGACACTGAATAACTTTGCATGAACTTTAAAAATATAGAGACTAATACCATTAAAGTTTTAAAATTCGTTTTTAAAAATTAAAAGCAACAACTCAAAGCCCATACCTGACCAACTTTTTCAACATTAAAGTATTTTCCTTTTCGATTGTAAAGGTCTGGAGCCTGGAAAGAATATAGAGGTAGTTTATGTCAACCCACAAATGAAAGAGAAAAAAAACTCCTAAGTTTAAACCAAAAACTATTTTTAAGAGAGTTGTTAATGGCAGTTACTCTTTTCTGTGATAGATTATAAGACATGCAAAAGTTCAATTTACAGACTTTATGTTTAATCAATAAGTACTGCTGTTAATTTATTCAATAGTTAAAAAGTATATTGCTAACTTCAACTAAAATAAATGAAATTTGATTACTTTTTGACCATTATCCAGGTTTAGTGCAATTATCTTTTGAAAGCAACATAGAAATACCAACTTCTTACCTCATTGAAATGTTCAGTAAGAAATTCAGCAACAAATGTGATATCTTTTTGAGTCATCTATCAAAAATCAAAAGGAATAAAAGAGAAACAAACATGGAAGAAGACTTTCAATGAAGGAAATACATAATAACAATTGACTGTTTTACTATCTACTAAAAGTCATGGGAAAATGAATCAAAATCTCTTCAAAGAAATATCAACAAAAATTCAGATCATGCAACTGTGAAAATACAAGTCCCCAGGCATGTCATTAACATTTGAAAGCCATTTTCCAATCAGTGAATCCACAACTATAGGCTTATGGCCTAAGGATATCAGTTCAGTATCTAAAGCCTGTGCTAAAACCTGTTGGAAGAGGGCCCTGCTTTGAGAAAGGGGCACTGCAAGCCCAGGAAGTACCCACAACTTGTGTGGAGGCCTGCAACTCCACTGCTCTGCTTACTCCAGAGCTGGCCTCCGCTTCTCACGATGACCCTGCCTCCGGACCAGCTCAGTCCTTCAGCCCTCAAAACCACATGAGATCCTTCCAATAATTAACACGTATCTCCCAAAGTAATGCTGAGAGTGATGTCCAAGGAACAGTTATGTGAACTTCCCTAATTTGCAAGGGAAACTGTGGCTGTCAACCACAGTGCAAAAGATCTACCAGACTAAGAACTGCAGAGAGCAGATCCCTTACTCAGCAAGTCTACTTCTACAGCATTCCATTTCTCCAGGTTCAAGTCACCTGGTCTACCTGAATCACACTGCTTGGGTAGGGGTAAGGATGAGTAAGTCACAGGAACCAAGAATTCTGCCCCACTTTTCTGAGGTCTACCTGGCAGAAGATCCATTCCCTCTTGGCATGATACTTAGAGCAGAGAAACTGACTTAGCAGACATCAAGAGGGCACTACTACTAAGAACTAGGTTTCCAAGGAAGATAAAAATGCATCTAAGAATTACGAAAACTGAAGTTGAAATATAAGCACTCCACATAATGTGGTTTATAAAACCTTATGCAAACCTGAAAGTAAATATATAAGATATGCAAATTCCACTTTTAAAGAGGCTTACGGAGACCTGTCTAGCATCTCGAGCCTGACATGCACTGAGTAGTAACTCTCTAGGAGACCACCAAGATGACCACAGTCTGAGCTCAAACACATGCCGAAAACACTACCTTATTCAGCTCCGGGAGCACGTGGTCTTCTGTCATTCTCAACATTGCTGGAAATATAAATGTGAAAATGAACTTCAAAGGAAAACCAGAATTTTAATTATTGATGCATTTCAAAGACCAAATGTGTTTCACTCAATTTTCAACAGCTTCTCTTCACCAACAAAAACTTAATTCTTATAAAATCTAAAAGGTAAAGAATTTAAACTTGATAATTCCAGGTTCAAATGATTTCTCATTTTCTTCTCATTTCAACCTGTTACCACTGCACACAATCTAACTACTGTCTTGTGCTAAGACTGTATGCAGAGATTCCTCCTAAGTGGTGATATGTATTCTCTTAAAGTCTGCAAACAGTTCTTCTCTCCAAAAGCCTTAGAATAAAGACAACTAAGTTTCTATCCCTTGGGCTTTATTGCTATGTGAAGACATTCGCACAAATACATGCATACACACACACTTCACGTGTATATTTATATACTTTAACACCTGTGGCTGACTCTGTCCTCACAGCAGCATGCTTCTTATGTTATTCCCACCAAAGTCAAGAAGCAGGATGCATGAGTATTTGCATGAACGTGCTTCCTGATTGTGTTTGGTCAGGAATATGCATGCTGAATGTGCTTTTGCACATACAGATTAGTTTAGAAACTACTTTTAATTAATTTAAAATGCTTGAGAGGAGAAAGCATACAGTGTACAAAAATGAACAGTGATGTAAAACACATATATATTAAAAGAAAAAAATTAATTCAAAAGGTCTAAATCATCTGAAAAAGTCATAATCTAGTTTTCCTCCTGCACTCACTTGGCCATCAACAATTTCTTAGTGAGTGTAGCAGACACTCGGGGTTCAGCCAAGGAAAGACGTGCCCACGCACATGGAGCCTGCATCTTACAGAAGAGCAGACCCGGGCACACAGCCGGCTGGTGGCACAGCCGCATGGCCACAAAGCCTCGCCCCTTGTGCTCTCTGTCATGCCCTGCTCCAGGCACCAGCCTGAGCAGGGACTCACCTTTCCTTCTGTCCTGCTTCGTAGTACGGTCGGGACATACAATAAGAATACAAACTGCCTACCTAGAAATTTTGTTGCTGATAACTACCAGTAAAACCAAACTTCTTCCTCCATAAAAGAAATCTCATATCAATTAATATTATTCTCATTAACAACTCTGGTATTAAACGAGCTGGCCTGATAAACACTCTGGCTCCCCATTCTGGTTAGTCTTGGTATAGTTTTGAGGGAAAAAAAAAAAAAAAAAAACTAAGAATTTGCAATGTCAAAATTAACAGCATTCTTTTATTTTAATCAAAAGTAATTTCAGGGTGATAAATATGAAGTCTGATTTTAAATGAGCGATAAGGGCATGTTTTTAAAGGATGTTAGCACATTATACTTACTTCACATTCTATTTTACTCTTCAGCACCCCATATTTTAACAGAGAAGGACTAAATCCCATTTACAACTAAATTATGCCTATGTTGGAGGGAAATGTATGCTGGATTGCTCCAAAGCTATTGATGTCACAAAATAGCACTACAAGTGGACCTAATTAAAACATGTACCCATTGCAGAGGGATATTAGACGTAGCAAGTAAATACCCCTTTGTTAATTACCCACCAAGGCAATGATACTGTGGGAGCAACAAGAAAGGCCACAAGGAGCCTGCATGCTATTGAGCGAGAATGCCGTCCGACAGAAGTCACAATGGAAATGCTCTAGCTCTGTGCTGTCCAGCAAGGTGGCCACAAACATGGTTGCTGAGCCCTTCACGTGTAGCTCGCATGACTAAGGAAATGAATATACTATTTTATACAGTTTCAGCTAATTTAAATAGCAACAAATGGCTAGTGGCTACCATGATAGAAAGCAGGATCTAGAGATAGAAGACAAAGTATGAAAGAGGAGAGGAGCTACTCTAGGGCAGAGGTTGTGTCTCAATCTTTTTTTGAAGATTTATTTATTTATGCACACAAGAGCTGGGGTACAGGCCAGAGTCACGGGAGGTGAGAGGATTCACCAGAGACAGTGGGGGGCAGAACAGGCAGACAGACTGAAATACACTGCTGAGGGGAGCAGTAGGTGAGGCAGGAGAGGTCTGATGTGTCAAGTGGGTCCCTCCCTGGCCGGGGATTGAACTCATGCTGCTGTGCAGTGGGCTTCACAGTACGGCGCTCAACCCGCTGGGCCACCAGGGAGGCCCTATTACAAAACAGCTCAAAAATGCTATCTGAGGGCCCTCCCTGGTGGTGCAGTGGGTTAAGCAACACACTATGAGGCAAACCATAGCCGCTGCAGCACGAGTTCGATCCCTGCCACCAGCTGGGAAGGTGACCCACAGAGCGCAGCAGACCACTCCTGCCTCGCCCGCTGCTGCCCTCACCAGTGTGTTTCAGTCAGTCTGCCTGTTCTGCTTCCTGCTTTGTCTGGTGAATCCTCTCACCACCCTTGCACCTCTGGCCTGTACCCCAGTGCTGTATGCGTAAAAAAATAAATCTTTAAAAAAAAAATGCTATCTGAACTTAAGGAGACATTACAAGGTAAGAAAGGGTTAACTCTCAGTGATCGATAATCAGTGGGGGGGGGGGGGAGGTGGGGGGTCTTTAGCAGTGAGATNAAAAAATGCTATCTGAACTTAAGGAGACATTACAAGGTAAGAAAGGGTTAACTCTCAGTGATCGATAATCAGTGGGGGGGGGGGGGAGTTGGGGGGTCTTTAGCAGTGAGATTGCCTGATGTGGAAGGCTGCTGAAACTGGGTGAGGGGCAGAGGGGGCTCATGTATATTCCCTCTACTTGTGTCAGTAGTAAATCTTTATTGGAGTAACTGAAATATTCTAAGATGATACTCACACAACTTTTAAATGTTAAAATAACAATAATGCTTCATTCAATTAACTTACCCACATACAGCCATCGAAAAAATGCTTTGAAGTTTTTCATACTGCTATCTATAACTCTAAAAGAAGATTAAAAAAAAATCAGAAATGAAATGATTATGTGGGGATCACGTATCACTACTCAACTGCCATGGGACCTAATAATCCCTAGCATCCTATTTCACCCCATGTGGAAGGCATTCCAGCCTTTCACACAACAGATAATGCAAATCCAACACATACCTAAAAATAAAATTTCCCAAGAACAAAATCTGATTCCTTTCAGAAGTAAAGCAAACAGCTTAGATGTCAACTGGTTGATAACAGCCTTGCCACAAACTGTATCACAGTCTTCTCTAGCATTTAGTAAAGCATGAAATCCTTTCCTAACTTTGCAATAAAAAAAAAAAAATCAGAAAAATACAGTCTTCAGCATTATTCTCAGTTAAAAAAAATGCACTGGTCAGTAAAATAAAGAAAACAAAACACCAACCCCTACAGAAAATTCTTATTATAAATGTGTACTATGTCCTAGTCCAACTACCAAATGCACATTACTTTTGGAAGTCAATCTTTGATCTTACAATAACTGAGGTCTCAAAAATTGAATTTCTCTGAGCTTAAACAATATACCCCAAACATTAAGTGTCGTAAATGGAAAGCATCCTTACTTTGATGAAATGTTTCTGAATATAGATACAGGATCATCAAGACTAAACACCTCTCGAAGCTCACATCTATAATTACTCTGAGCAAATCGCACCAGCACTTTTCATCCCTAAGTCTCAAAGCCCCTTCCACTCACAACCAGAAGTGAGTTCCATAATACAGTGCAGCGGCATTAACCTTTCTGTGCCCAGTAAAACACGTGAAATAACAGGCTTAACAACCCTGATGCCCTCGAGCAACAGTAAACCTCTGCCACAACAAAAAATAAAAAAAGAAACAAAGTTCCTGTCTGTCTTTTCCAATTAATATTCTCACCCTTCACCCCAGGTTAACATTAAAATGCCTCATTGCCTCAGTTTTTTTGCCTATAATCTAAAATAACAACATAGTACTCTTACTGCAAAAGAGAAGTTAAATGGCTACCTTTCATTCACACTGAAAGGTGATCACAGAAAGCTTAATATTTGTTATTTACTTTCAGCAAATACGGTGAAACAAAAATAATTCCCCTTGAGAACGCAAGCCTCCGTGACCTCTAACTTACACAACCATCAAAATGACAGGGGTTGGTGGGGAGAGGTGTGTGCACTAAACTCACAAAAACAAGGGCAGCAGAAAAGAATACAAAAAATAACAGAAATGCCAACGCCACCAGAGCACCGGGGGTGAGCTGCGAAGGTCACCAGCGACGCCACGGCAACAGCACAGCGAGTGCAGCCGGCCCGCCGAAGGCCTACGGACGGTGGTGGGCTGCGCCCGGCACACACTGACTGCAGCGTGGTCGGTGGGCTCCTCCAGAAGAGAACGTGACACCTGAAGTTTACTGTCCAGACAAAACCCAACAGGGGTCTTCAAAGAAACAGCTGGAGCCCGGCAGTTCTGGCGGCCCACAGCTGAGCCCGCGGGCCCCACCCGAGTCGCCTCACGGATAAATAAGAGCGGATGGATAAGCAAGCAGCCGGTGCTGAGGAAGTGTGCAACAGACAGCAAGAGAAACAGAAAAGTGACCAGGAAGTGGAGGTAATTCAGGAAGGAGCAGACTGTCCGAAAAAAAAAAAACAAAAACACACGAATGAAAGTCCCCTGAGAGATCTGAGAAGATGTCAAATCCATAAAGCAAGAGCATAGCTCTGAAAAAGAATGAAAGAAACAAGAAAAACACCTGTGGAAACTAAAATAGGACCACTGGGGCCCCAGGTCAACAACTTTGGTCTTGCAACAATCTGCCCCCACCCCACATGAGCTACTTACTCCCACTATTGCTGAATCTCAACATGTCAAGAATAAAGAATAAAAAGCTTTTTGAGATGAGGGGGTAAGACTGAGAAGCGCAGACTTTCATTAACAACAAAAAGCAATGAAGCCCCTTTGGGCGCTTTATGAGAAAATGACTCCCCTTCAGATTCTGCAGGCTGGAGAGAGGAGACATTACCCTTCCTTCCCTGGTCACTGAAGGATGTTTTCCAGTAAAGTGAGTGAGTAAACCAGGAAACAGGAGACCCTGATCTAATCACAGAAGCAATGAGGGAGGCCCATGGGGCCTCTGGGCCAGCGCTGGGTGGGGAATCCAGGGACGTGAGGCGCCAGTGAGACAGGAGAGTGTGCAAGCGACAGTGACAGCACTGCAGGGAAAACAGCAGAGTGCAGAAAAATAAAAAAAAATTTAAAAACACAGAGAAGAATTTCTAAAAATTGATGAACAGCAGAAATAAAACAGTCATACAATTTAGAAATATGGAGGCAACCTACAGAAGAACTACAAACAGAAACAGTTACAAGAGTTAAAGCGATTCCCTCTGGGGAGAGGACCAGGAGGATGGGCTGCTTTGCTTTATGGAACTGCTACGCCACTGGTCTGTCCTAACCATGAAGAAGAATTTTTTGATAAAATTCATTTACAAATTTGAATTTTAAAACTTGTTTTAAGAAAATAGCAATAGCATGTTAGGTTTACTGTTTAAGTCAAAAGTGAAAAACTCTCAGGTCAGTGATTGTAGTATCCCCGGTACTTACTGGAGAAGTTCATTTGCCTTGAGTATGAAAGAACCCACAGCAGTAATAGCATCTATTGAAGGAGGGGAAAACAACATATATATTATATATGGACACACACACACACACACATACACACACACACCATTTGTCAAGTAAATGAGACTGACACATTCTCCTGAGAAATTAAATTACTACCTTCAATTCCTGCAGCATCTAGTCCGAGAGGTTCGTATTTCTGCTTCCATGAAGCCATTCCTTTCAGTTCACTCAAATGGTACAATAAAGACTCTGAGCCACTATGGAAACAGAGCAGAAATAAGTTAGTGCCACCACATCACCAGGTGCAGGCAGGACTAACTGCCTGGACGTCATTAGTAAACGAATGACGAGCACTTGCATTTCCTTTTCTTTGAGAAATAATTATTTCTCAAAATTATCTCCAAAAACTGTAGCAGAATCATTGCGTTGTCTCGACTCCAGACATGAATACGTGACCACAAGATACTCACGTGATCCTGTCATTTACCCAACAGCTATACAGTCAACATTTATTTATTTTTTTAACTTAATTATTAAGTTCAGGCTTCAGGTCAGGCACTGTGTTAGATACCAGCAACATGACAGTGAACAAAATGACAGGATCCCACAGCACTGACAGTCATGACCACAGACAGGCTATCATCCAGCCTCCAGAATGGCCTTGGTACAGGAAGCAGGTGAAACAAGCACCTGATCTAATCTGGGGGGTTAGGAACAGCTACTCAGCAAGTGGTATCTGAGCTGAGAACCAGAGAGAGCAAGGTGGAGAGCAAGATGGAAATATTCCAGGGGCAAGTGGGATGTGCAAAAGCCTTGGGCAGGAAGCAAGATGTCAAGCTTGAGAAGGCCACCAGCTGGCGTGGAGCCGAGGCAGGTGCTGATGGCCATGCAAAGGCCTCAATCCTCGGAGTCATGGAAAGATCAATGTGAGAGTAGTGCGATCAGTTTAGAGTGGAGAACACGGCTGAGGGCACAGTGTGGATTGGAGGCCAGAAAGTGCTGCTGCAGTCCACGAGGGAAGTAGAGGTAGCAACTGGGCCAGGGACGCAGCATAGAGATATACTAAAATTGGAACCACTGAGCCGCTGCCTGCTAACTGCTTCATGAGCATAGCTGTGGATAAACAGCACGAGACTCAGAGAGCTTGGACAGTCACGGCTCTCACACTCAGCAAGTCTGGGCCAGCCCCACAGCCATTGTGAACTCCATTTTTACACACAATGACCGTGACCATAACACCTTGCCAAGGTGCTAGATGGGAAATTATACACTGTGTTAGTTTTCACTGCTCAAAAAGGATCTAGCCCCTCTCTCAAAATATACCTTATGATGGTCTAGAGGATTGTCTAGAGAAGCCTAGACAGGGAAATTCTTCATGATGCAGATTTCTTTCAATCTTGAGCATGCCAAGATTCCCTCAAATGCCAACACAAACATTTTTAGCTACAAAAGCTCAAAAAGAGAGTGTCAGATGCCAAGAGAAAGCTACAGAAAGAGGACCAATGCCCGGCATATGTAAACCAAATACCAGAATGTTCTACCACACTTCTTACCTCTGTAAGTGACTTATAACCAGTTTTTGTATACTGGAATATGATGACTCTATGGACTGCCCAAGCTTTTTTAAACCCTAATGAAGAGAAGAAAATACATTTAGTATACTACTAGGCTACTATGTGTTTCTAACTCTTTAAATACAGAGATACTTTAACTTCACCTTTACTGTTAACTGGTTCATTAACAGGGTCTGAAGTTCAGCACTACAATGAAAAAACAAGAAGTATTTCTAGTTTTCTCTATTCAAAGTCTTAATGCATCACTTAAAAATACAGAATTCAAGGTACAAACATTTTTTTAAACAAAATGAAAAGAAATAGAAGAATGAAGACTACAATACAACAGAAGGAAATAAACGATTCAGAAACAGATCGAAGCATTTATGAGAATGGACTATATGCTAAACTGTCATTTTGAATCAGTTAGAAGTATAATAGCCCATAAATTATACTAGGCAATCACTGAGCATTTAGATAGAAAAAGAAGTTAGTTTTCCACAACATATAACCAAATAAATTGTATCTGGAACATATAAACAGAATAAAACATAAACCATAAAAATGCTCTAGAAGAAAATGTAGCTCAACTTTGAATATTCTCCAAATGCAAAAGGTCTTTTTAAGATTAGCAGCAAAGGCAGATGCTGTAAAAGACTGATTTAGCTACTTAAATTTTTTAAGCTTTTATACATTAAAAAATTATATATTCACAGAGAATGGCCACATTTATATAAAAAATAAATGCGCACAGAAAAGCCTACAAAAACCCATACTGTTTTTTGTTCTTGTACACCAGAATTTTCTATTTTTTACACTAAGTATAAGTTACCCTTGAAATATAAATAACTTTTTTAAAAGGAGGCAGCACAAGACTTAATGTGAGTTTATTACCTTGCCTTCCCCCATAACAGCAAGTGCATGAATTCATCTTGCACTGATGTAGTTGTGTTCTTTTCCTAGACAAAATGGACAAAACGATGATACTTTTTTTATTAGAAGCTTATTTATTCAAAGTTACAGGAGCATAATTCCCTTTCCTTGACTTTCCTTCAAATCCTTCGATTCCCTATCTAGGTGAACAACTGAATACCAACTATGAAAACAGCCGGTCAGCCATCCCAACATCTGCCTTCATTCCTGAAACTGTCCCTGCTCTGGCCATGTCCCCTCCCACCAGGTATCATCAGCGGGAAACCCTCTCTGAGAGACAGTGAAAGGTAAGACAGAACCATTCAAAAGAATCCATGATCTTACCCTATACAGATCAGAGCACTTTATCTTATCTACCTCCTGAAGTAATAAGAGCATCACACATCCTTTTAACGCCTTCCAAAGAAACTTCAGCTACTTTACCTGCACAAACTTGGTGAGACGAGAATCCATCTGCATCAGTATTTCTTCCCAAGCTTCACACATACACGTTAGTGACAAATTTATATACTATTAACAAGAAGAAAAGCACACTGAAATAGCAAAATATAGTTAAATCAATAGGCCAACTAAATAATATATGCTTCGTCTTTGAATTGTCTCAAAGAAATCCAGAATTGACTTTCAGTCATTTTTAAGCCAGATAAGCCTGAGAAAGAAAAGTCTATAGATAACACTTAATAATTAATCACTTAACTATCAAACATTTGGTAATTCTTAGAACATACCATCAAACATTCTTAAAATTTTTATCTGGCACAACAGATACCTCCAGCCGTTTACATACGTGTTCTATGTACACTGTCAAAATGGTGGTTTCATCAGCTGTTCAGCTTTTCAAACAGGATCCTTAAGAAGACACTGTTCTCCAGAACTGTTCTCCTTTAACATCAACTGAGTGAGTGACTGTGTTATACCGGGGGGATAAAAGGCTACAGTTCTGTTTCTCCTCTATCCAGATGTAGAGTAAATCTCTCCAGTCTTTGAATCTGGATGGCCTCATCTGGCTGTGACCACTAACACAGCAGCCCGAGGCCTCAAAAGGCACTGCACGCTTCCCTTTGCACTTCTGACACACCTGCCACCGCCACCACCAACAAACAAGCCAGGGTAGCCCCCAGGGGTGGGGAACGTGGAGTCAGGATAAAGCCGTCACAGCGGAAGGACACTGAGGCCAGCCGAGATTAGCAGAATGTGGCCCAGATCAACAGAACCTTCTAGCTGAGCCCAAACCAAAGTGCCAACTCACCAGGACACAGGCTGCAGGAGCAAAAGCTTATCTATAGTGGGTAATGATGTACCAAAGCCAACAGAGGTGACGTTTCCCATAATACTTTATTTGCACAAAACTTACAAAATGCCAAGACATTATTTTATTTATAGAATTATTTTAAAAGATTTTAAACTTTTCCCCCCATTTTTTAGAAGGTGGTAATTAGAAGTGGATGGAAACACATTTTCCATTAAATTTTCCTTTTCTTGCTTCAAGTTGCTTGTCTAAGACTAGCAACTAGACATCTCTACCACAGAGAGCTAGCTTTACAAAATAAATACTTTCAAGTTTCTTATTTACAGAGTGATAGAAACACATAATAACTACTCCCATAAAACAAGCTATAAATAAATACCTGTAACAGAGCTGAAATGTGTGTAAACTTTCGTGCCATCCGAGTCACCTCAGGTAAGAAGGAGTACAACAGGTTGGTTTCAAGCTGTATAGTCAAAATAAAAGTGAGTCATAATTAGAGGCACTGCTTCTTTTAAAGGTAAGTCAACTTCTCCCAGCTCAAAAAAAAATAAAAAATCTTATAATTTGCATGAGTCTAGGACTACTCTATATCGAAAAGGATACCTAGGATTCTGCTCTGAGCATCACAATGTGAGGACTAACAACACCACCTCAGCGTTTTCAAATCTGCTGAACCATGCACAGATCCCAGCCTCTGGGTCACCAGTCCCCTCTGCATAGCCAGACTATATGTAACAGTAGACTTTGTAACACCGTTAGGAAGAATTTAGAAATATTTAAAAAATATATATATATAAATTTTTAAAGTAGAAGGAACTATATATAGGCTATTAATACAAGTAAAATGTCTATTACAAATGACATGTGAGCTCTATTTCAGTAAGCTAATTATTAAAAAGTACCTACTACAACATCAAAAAATAAATTAATTGTTCAGACATAGCACCAAATACAATCCTGGCAAGCATATTTCCACAGACCCTGAAGATAAAGAGCAAATATGAACTGTTAAAATGTATTAGTAGGAGTTTTCTGGTACTCTGAGTCTAACAAAAAATGCTGGAAGGCATCACACACAGTGTGTCTTTTTTTTCCTATTTGCTTGCAAGTTCATGCGAATGTAGTTTAAGACGGGTGGGTTACTTGAGAGGAAAATTTGGGGAAGATTTTCTTGAAGGCAAGTCTACAACCTGAATACCCTACAGAGCCCGGAGAGCTCCCACAATTACAACAGAAGAGGCTCTGCCAGCACTCAGCACAGGGGCAACGGGCTGGCGGAACAGCAGCTCTGGCCCCGCTTCCCATTCTGTGGCAGGAGCACATCTCACCGTTCTTGTGGCCATTCACTTATCTATAAAATGGGAAACAGTGTTTCTATGAAAATACAAATGAATTATTTTGACACACTCAGTACTGGGTGTATATTAAGCAATTAATAAGTAACAGCTTTTAATATTTTTAGGGTCAGAGTAAGAAAAGACCTTGATAAACATGAACTGGTCTAGCAACCGATTAACATGGTCATGGACAGACCATCAAAACACTGTTGCTGTGAAAACTGTACTGGATCATGGGCCTAATAACGTATTCACTATATGCAAGATTCAGAATCTGCAAGTTGATGTTTTTTGCTTTGTTTTGTTCTACAGACCATCACAGTTCAGTAAGACGGAGAATAAAAACCTAAAAATCCTATTAGAAACAGACTTCTTTGAGGCTGTCAGGCTTCAATACTCACTTGAAAGTAAGACACTTCTGCAGCACCTCCAGCAGAAACCTCTGTGACCACTGATAACGATTTCAAATCACTTGATAAGCATAACGCAAGACAAGTCCCCACAATCTGTAAGAGTCAAACCCCCAGCGTGTTTAGTATGAATGCTAGGCTGCTTCCGCTTACAAGACAGGGCAGGAGGCAAAAAGTCAGAGCTCTACAAAGCAGAAACACACACAAAGCAGACCTGCCACATCTACATGGCCGATGAAGGAAACAACATGGTCCACAGAGCCTACAATACTTTTTTAAGAGATGGTAGAGTCAGACGAAAAAACTACAGGGGAGGCAGAAACGCAGCCTTTAGTAGGCTCAGTGCTAAACTGAGGAAGGTTCCTGAGGACTTTAATTACAGTTCAATCGCTAACCGTGACTCTCACCTGCCACAGGCAAAAAAAAGTTAAATCATGATCAAGGGTGTCATATCGGTTTTCTCTCCTAGTAAGAAAAACTTGATTTAATTCTACCAATATCCCTTGAACTTCATAGATCTTATATCACTACTGTTTTATCTTAGTGAGATAATTATCCTCTTAACTTTTATGAACAAATACTTTCAATAACTGAAACAGAAAAAATTACTAGTGTTTTACTCTTTCTCCAAGAATCAATTATTTGCTATAGGCTAACTGAAACGATATAAAAATCTTAAAGAAATCCTTACCCCTGTGACTCGAGCAATTTTGAACATTCCATAAGCATAAAGTTCAATAAATCCTGAGCTTCCTCCAAGGACAAGAATGTTAAGCCTAATTAAAAATAAAGCAATAAGCTTAGGACAAGCAAGATACAGGTAGTTCCTGCTTTCATATAATCTGCATGCTAAGGCTCCCAATTCACCTACACCAATATTCAATCACAATACAATGGGCTTATTCTTTTTATTCCCTCCCCCCCAGAGGAAAGTCAGTTTAACTTTTTAAACAAAAAACATTTATAGTAAATTAAGAATCCAATACTTTAATAACTATATTTATATGTTCTTAGTAACAAAACAATACTTTTCCAGTTGATACAGAACATCATCAGTTTTATCCACCATGTTAAATGTACTAGGTGGTTTAAAAATTTTGAATTTAAATTTAGAAACTCTAGGACTTTTATCCATCTTTACTTATTAAAATACAAAGGTATATTGTAATATTATTAAAACTTAAAGTATACAATAAAAGTATTAAAATCTGTCCATTATTCAGAGGTATTACCTTCAGTAATGAAATAATATGACCAATAAAGGAATTGCCTTTGAAACTCTGAAAGCTGTCTCAAATATCAACTTTAAGAAATTAGACTTGTTACTTAAGATATCTTACCTGACATCTCCCAAGAGTTTAATAATTTCATCAGAATTTTCTTCACTAAAATATAAAAATAAGCTGGGTTATCCTTCAACTGTATCTTTCAGATACTAAAAGATCATCTTAATTGAAAACAAAAAAGGCATATCTTACCTAAATATTTTTGAGGTGTTGCTATAACTAGAAAAAAACAGAGTAGGGTAAAAAATATTCTCAATAAAAATTTATTTATTTTAGACATTCATTTTAAACACATGAGAAAATGGTCAGTGTTAAAAGCAGAGGAAAGAGAAATCTACAAGATTAATTCCAATGAAACTTAATACTTACTTTTTTGGCAATGTAGGTAGTTTAGGTAAGAGAAGGTTTGATTCATCTTCAGCATTATAGAAGGATGTGAGAACACTAAGAAGAAAAAGAAAACACCAAAGATTTTACTTCATTTTCTATTAAAAATTACTAATAGAATTTCCCCAGCTTTATACGTCATGTGTTACCAAGTAAATAGAAGCCACAAATATTTTACCATTGTAAAAAAAGTCACTATAGCAAATGAGAAATAGAAAAGAAGAAAATTTTTCATCACGAGAACAAGAATGTTAAGTCTAATTAGAAATTAAACAATAAGCTTTAACATTCACTATTAGGCGTTTGTTAGGAATACACTTAGCAAGTAACTCAACTAGACTAGAAATTACATTTTATCCCCTCTGCTCCTCTCCCTCTATAAAGTCACGTGGTCATTTGCAACCCTAGACTATTTGTCTAGTTAAAGCTTGTTTTACTACCTACAGTGAATTTTCTCAGGCCAGTTCTTTATCATCCAATTTCTCAGTTAATAGTCAAAATTTACAAATTCGTTTGCTGTTAACTTAAAACTTAATTAGGAAGGAAAGCTAATAGAGGAAATTATTACACTTCCTCAAAAAAGACACTTTTGCCCCATTAACCCTACAGGTTCGTGCACCATCTTGACTGCAAGCCTGGCCCACTACTTGACCAGTTAGGCTGAGGCAAAATTATTTTCATAAAATGAGGAAACAATCAGGATCATGGATACAGAAAGAACCCATTCAGCATCAAAACAGAATGCTCAACTTAGCATTCTCATACGCTACTATCAAAAATACAGAAAGCAAAGTTCCAGACAAAATATAAGGTGAAAAGGAAAATAAAACCATAATTTGCTACTCAGTAATTTTAACTATTACCTGAAAATATAAATCATCTATATAAAAAGAAAAATCTTGGACATTAAGACGCTCTAGTTTTTTATTTGTTTTATATTATCATTGCTGTTAATATAATACTCTAAGAACATTTTAAAGCTCTAACAAAGCTTTAAAAAGTTTTATCTTAATACATTTAAGGTCAAAAGTTAAATACAATGTACACAGGCTCAACACTCAGATCCTACCAAGTTTCCATTCTGAACAATGAAATTACATGAATGTCCCACTGTGGCTACCAAGTTTTCTTTTTTTAATCACTCTACCTGCTTTCTGCAGTCACTTCCATCCAATGCATACAAGAAACTGGAGCCTCCACAGAAAAAGAGTGCAAGCTTTCAGGCTTTTCTACATCACACAAAATAATTTTCTTGGTGTCTGCGAGAGCAAAAGCCAAAACTAAAACAAGATAAGAAAAAATAATCAGAATAAACGAGTGTCACATTTGAAAGAAAGAAATGGGTAATTAGCTTTTTGCCTAGTTTTACCATTTTAAATACATTATAATCTTAGAAACTATTTGACCTAAAAGCCTTCTTTTAAGTAATACTTCAAAAACTCAAAGATCTAGACATATAGTTATGCTGTGATCTAAGCTTATTTTCAAGTGCTCAGACTTTCACAAAGGATTTACTTTCTTGTACAATGTCTTATGTATCAAGAGTCTAGATATTTCCAAGCAGGAAATACAGAAGAGGTCAAAACAGATGAATGGCAATCTCGTCAATACAAGACATACTGGTGCCATAAAAATGCCTAAAACCTGAGAAGCAATTCCATCTGCAATGTTCTTGGAAGGTTTTTAATTCCCTTTGTTTCTAGCCCTTAGGGGAAAACAAAGCCATTCAATACTGATGAATCTTCTTCTCTCACTGTGGCTGAATTATCTCACAGTTTTTCTGGTTAAGTCGGTCACATCATCCTAGCATAGCAAGTCCAAGAATTTCTAAAGAGAGCTGTGAGTTTCACTGTATACCAATACAAGCAATTTTGCTTGAAGAATCCTGGCCTGATCTTCAAAATAATTTAAAGAACTCTTGAAGCAATCATTTCTCAAAAAACCTTATTTTATCACTAAAAATATGAGAATTATTTTCCTAAATACATACACTGACATTTGTGATTGATTTTTGAGACTCTGATGTTTTTGGATGACTAGTGTAAATCTCAACATGTTCCTTACAGAAATCTTCTAATTTTAAACTTTTTATTCACTTTTTTTAATTGAAGTTACATTGCATTATCTAAGTTTGAGGAGTGCTGATTTTCAGTGGAAAATCGACATGTACCTTTTGTCAATAAAAGATCAAACGAGCTGAGCAAACTAAGAACTGATAGAAACAGATGTTTTCTGTACGAGATACATTTTGGGGGCATTTTCCCAAAGTCATTTATTTAGAAAAGTAAGCAATGAGGAGCACGCATCACTTTCAAAAGCAATGCAGCCTTTCTTCCTTAAAGCACCCAGGACAGGGAGGAAATTCAAGCTGTAGGATCTGAGCATTTTATTGTCCTAAAGGCACAAGAGCCCGGATAACAACTAAAACTGTCACCGGGAAGAGAGTTCGGTCACGGGAGCCACAATGAGGACACCAAGGGTGACCCTGGAGGGAACAGGGTCAGAGGGGATGATCCCTCAGCTGAGGCAGATATCTGTGTGAACAGACTATGTGAAAATACGTGGAGGGGGGAAGGCCATGATGCCCTAAACTGACCAGTGAGTGGTACATGAGTTTGGGCCAGATGGTACAGGACAGCAAGACAGAACAAAACCAAAGTACTGGCATTTCCATTGGCCATCATTCTAGAGTTATCTTTGCAAGAAGTCAGATTTTATTTTAGAGCAGTATTTGCCAAGAAATGATGAACTGACCGGTGTTCTATAAAAACAGAACTGACCTGTGTTCCATAAAAAAACTTTAAAGCATACTAACAAACAAATCACAAACTGGTATTCAGAATTGCATTATATATAAAAAGAACACAAATTCTTTCCAAAAATAAGCTTTCTTTACAGAATATTCTGAATACTAAAAATGTACGCTGTATAATACTATCATTACGTTTGCCATCTGGTCTCCAAGCCAAACAAGTCACTTCCTTCCCTGTATTTTCATTTGGTGGAAAACTCCAAACGCGATGAAAACTTGCAAGTCGATGAAGCAAAACCTAGGACAAAACAGATGTAACAGAATAAAAAAAAAATCCATTTCAAAAAATAAAATGAAGTAGAGCACTACTCCAAAATCTTTTACAATCATCTTGAGTATATTTAACTATCAGAAGAAATTAGAACATTAAACTGTCTGAATGAACTGAAAGTATTCTCAAAGAAATGAGTGAAACAAGGTCCGATTTACATTGTCCTATCTTTTATGTCAACAGGAGACTTATCTTTTAGAAACGAATAAGCAGCTGCCCCAGAAAAAGGCAAAAACAAAAACACAAACAGCACTAGAAAGGTAACTGCAATACTGTCAAATACCACTCACCATGAAGTCGCATAACTCACGACCTATTTCAGCTGAGTGGCTTTCGGGCCATGGACCATGGACCAGTCACGTAAGACATTCTAAATTTCCATTTCCACATGAATAAATGGAAGGTCAAGATGACACCTACAGCTGCCTTCAAAATAAGACTGCCCCAACTGCACCCTCTATGCAACCACTGGAACTGAACAGAAGGCGTCTGGAGTACCCCCTACCTTCTTAGACCCATGCTCCCGGCTTCCCCCTCCCGGAGCTCCCGGCACCCTGGACACCTGCTTCCGTGGCTCATCATCGCTCACCACAGGGAACTGGGACTCCCTCAGTCCTAGACCCCAGTCCTAGACGCCAGTCTCTTTTCTGAGCCCACCTCCGCCACTCCTGACTTTTGAGACCCTTCCCTCTGTGCCCGCTGGAATCCATGATCAGGTGTCAGCAAGGGCCCCTGTATCTTCAGCCTCTAGTGTGAACTGTGGCTCTCCTGACCACACGGCTTTCCCGCAGCACCACCAGGGGGTGGTCGCAGGGCAGCGCAGGCCCCTGTACCCTCCCGGGTTAGAAGATGAAGGAGGCGTCCTCCTTCACGCTCAGTTCCACTTCTGGATGATTTTTGCTTGTCTAAACTTCTCTAACTTTGAGTCACACAAGTAGAACTTACCACCTGCTGTACCTCTTAATTACAATCATCTGTAGATCCCAGGCCAACTCTCCCAACCCCCCAAGGCCCATTCCTGGAAGATCTGCACTCGGACTCAAGCTCCCAACACAACCCAACTTCATTCCCGGTGGTTTCAAGCAGCAATGTCTTTGCTTATCAGTTCTCAGTGATTTCTCCAATGACCACATCTTCTACCTCATTCCCTCCCAGGGTCATACCCTTGACCTTGTCAACTACAATGCTGCCCTAATCTCAGTTTCAAACCCCCTACTTTCATCCACCACTTCTGTCTTCCTTGCTCATTCGTCCTATCAATACCCAACTCCAGCTTTTCAACTTCACCAGGACAATCCATTAGTTCTAGCAGTCATTGTCCTTCACCCTTCACACGTCAGAACCCCAGGTCCTTCAGTACAATCTCTCCTCTCGCACATGACCTCAACCCCTTCAATTACACATGTCGAACATGCCTGCAAACAACAGCCCTGGTTCAAGCCACCATACCTGCACCTTCTCAGCTAAACAGATGAGACGCATAAAGCCACACTCACTAGTAGCGCTCAAACAAGTCCAACTACTTCCAGGGGCTCTTCACACTGACCAGCAACCGTATTAGGTTTCCCTGATCCACTTGCCCATCATTTTTTTTTAACCCCTTTCTCCTCAATCTTCCAACACTCCCCATCCTCACTCCTAGACAAGTCGCACCCTCCTCTTTGCTGAAAAAAAAAAAATCATATCTACCTGTCTGATCACACCAATGCCCACATTCTCTACTCCCTCCTACATATGTAACTATCTGCGCTTCTCTCTAGAGCAAGAGAGAGTTCCAGAATGCCTGGCAGAGACAAGGAACTAGACAATTTCAGGAAGGACCCTGAGAAAGAAGAGGTCAGTGCCGGCACTGAGACCACATTAGACCACCCAGCAACGTAGTTTCAGAAGCAGCTAATTCTTCTTTACCACCTAGTTTCCAAATGTAGCTGCACACACACAACCTTTGTCCATCAGGAAACCTACAATAAGGTCCCAGGAGTTATGACGGCGCTAGTGAAGGTTTCCTTACAAGATGGCTGCCAGGTAATTTGCCCTTTGAGTAATAAGCTGGGTACAACCAACCATACTTGGTGAAGCCTGAGATAATACGAACTAGAAATCATTCTCTCAAGACTCCAATACACTCCTTTATTCAACTTATAAACAGTTTCAGCAGGAGGTGGCTGGCCAACCTATCATATAAAACTTGCACAACACACTATAGCGTCTTAAACGCATCCTCGACGGATGCAACAGGCAGGCGCGCTTGCAGCTACACCGACATCCATCACAGGGTACTGGGGGCAGACTTGGGGCGGGTCTGTTCCTCTATGTCCAGTTTCTGAGTGACACATGACAGGCCATCGAGAAGTCCATTCAACAAGTGAACAAAGGGGAGGCAGCATCATGTGATTGCTACATGGTGAAAACTGCTCATTTTGCATAAAACACCGGAATGTGCACAGTCTCTTCCGGGTACAGGGTCCTTGACACTTCCAAGCGTGCCCCTCGCGGGACGAGGTGGGCGGGGCCCACGAGTGGCCGCCAAGTCCACGCCGGGGAAACTGAGGCTGGGGCGCCCCTCGGGCTCACTCACCTCGCCCGCGGTGTTGGCCAGAGCAATGAGGTCCCGCTTGGGCGACCAGACCAGGAAAATGATCTCCTGCGGCAGCTGCTTCTCTCCCACCACCCGGAAGGACGGGAAGCAGGTCGGAAAACGCAACATGGGGGCGGCCGTGGCCCGACGCCCGGTGAGGCCGGCGGGCGCTCCCGCAAGCCGCGGCCGCCAGCTACCCACCCGCCCGATGGCCCCGGCCGCCGACCCGGCCCGCCGCCTCCCTCCCGCTCCGGCCGCGCGCCCGCGCCGCAGCCGCGCGCTCCGGGCACTTCCGGCGCCGGGACGTCCTCGCGAGAGCCGCGAGGCCGGGGGCACCGGGGCGGGGCTGGAGGCCGCGGCGGGCGGCGGGCGCGGGCCGGGGAGGCGGGCGCGGGCCGGGGAGGCGCACCTGCGGGCCGGGGCGGCGCACCTGCGGGCCCGGCCGCGCCTCCGGAGGGCCGTGCCCGCAGCGCGCCCCAGCCTGCCGCTCTCCCCCGGACTTCCCGCTCTGCGAATGGGCGATCGGAGGTTCAGGGCAGAGAGGCCTCAGAAATGAAGGGGAGACGGGAAAGCGTGACCTCTAGGTCCCAAACTGCTGGAGCACCTTTGACAGTGTCTGGCTTTTTAGTATAATCACCTGGAGACATCTTTAAAGCCCACCCGGGCCCAATTAGTAGTGGATGAGGATCACAATTGATGTCAAATATATATAAATAAAGGGAAAAATAAATAAGTAAACTCTACAGTTGATTCCAACTTGTAACCAAGGTTGGGGGACCCTGCTCTACCACTGCTTAGAGCAAATATCCTGCTTCCTCGCCAGATCCAAGCCTCACTCCTTACTGTAGCAGTCTTCACTCAGTAGGTGCGTAGTAGGTTCTTGGAAATTGACTTAAACAAAATGGGCTCGTCATAGTTGTAACAAAATGGTCGTTCAAGGACCTGTAGTAGCGCCATCACAATACATGATAACTGCGGGGTCTACCAGGACTTACCCCACCTGTTCAGTTATTTGGGCCTCTACTATGTGAAAGAAAGACATGCATGGCACCAAGTTTCTGTCCTAAAAGGCTTTCAGGTCAGCACGGCAGACATGTAAAGAGAATCCATCGATGCTCCTTTACACGAACACGTTGAAATGTGCCCATGCGTTCAAGTTCTCAAGTTTTGTCAAGATTAAGAATGTGATACTATCATCCTGTAAGTCTTGAACTCAAAACCTGTTATAAAATAACATCCAGTTTTTCCTTTTTACTTGCTCAAAGAAAGATACAGCAGGATCTTCAAATTTCAACAAACCCCATCTTCCCACCATCTGGGTACCACCCCTGGAAAATGGATGACAGCAGTAGAGTAATTCAGTTCAGCAACAAATATTTGAAACAATTTTGTGCCAGGCACTGTTCTTAAGTCTTCACTTGCCGCTTACCCCATTTCCTTTCGGGCATGGGCTTTTTCCATGCTTGCTTTTGCTGCAAACCATGCAGCCTGTCCCGCAAATTCTTCCAGAATCAACATTTTTTGGTGAGAATGACTTGTCTTATTCATGAAATCCATTTTCAGATATTTAATATTCTGGGGTGGTGATAAAGGGCAGTGTGGTCGGTGAGAGTCAAATATCTATCCACTTAACATCCTTGGAAAAGTGAATGTCCATTTTCCTGAGACTTACTCCAAATATGAACCATTATGTAATACATGAACACAACAACGAGAGGAATACACTCAGAATACCCTGCAGAGAGTTAACCACCTGCACATTAAGAAGGTCACAGAAGGGTATCAATTCCCCAAAAGATGTTACCGCCCAGGAGACAATGTAGGGTCGAGTTGGTATGTTGCTGGCAGTGGGGTCAGGGATCGTCACCGGAAAGGATCCAAAGTAGCCGTAGGACAAGAGCTATAAAATCCAGATTCCCCATTGCCCCATCAAGAAGAGATCAGGTGTCAGTGCTTTTCAAGGAGGCAAAGGGCAGGAAATACAAATATATGGAAAGTAGGAAGATGGGATGGTGAAGGAAATAGAAAAGATGTCCAGAAGAATTTCCATGCTATCTGCTTGGAAAGGAAGTGCAAGAACTAGGTGTTTTGAAATGACTTTGGAAGCTCCGCTGCTTCTCTGATTGCCGTGCCCCTTGGGACAGCTCGTGCTTAGCGTGGTTCCACATGTTAGTGTGGGGCTGGATTTTGAAAGGTCAGGCAGCTGCAAACATTAACTGATGTGTAGGGGATGGGGGTGGGGGAGAGGGGGGTGGTTGACAACATCACATCTATTCATTCATTGGGTACTCTTGTGACACAGGTTAAGATGGCAAGAAGGTTAGTTGTGAGACGGAGATTATAGAGACATTCCTGAAGTAGAATAACAAAAACTGACTGATTAAATTGAGGAAATAAAAGTCAGGGAAATAGTCAAGACTGAGATTGAAATACTGTGGAGCACAAGTTTGGGGAATAGAGAATGGCTTCGGATGGGGGAAAGGTATAGGGGGAGGAAAGTAGACCAAAATTCAGGGGGGTTCAGGTGGGGATCATGTTCAGGTGGGGATGTGGTGGGAAAAATCAGCATAAGGCAATAGGAAAAGTGGGTTTGAAAGGGAAGGGCAAGGCCAAGCACAGATCTGGAAACCCCTGCATGCAGGTATGACTGGTAGAGTTTTGGGAACGAGACTCAGGTAGGCCAGGGGAAGGCTGTTACTTTGAGACATCTATTTTGAAGTCCATGAAATTTATCTCACTGGAAAGAGAATCGTAGGTCAGAACAATCCTGTCCTACTATGTTTGCATTTACTGGCCAGTGGGGGCAGGAGAGCTTCAGAAACTAGTTGGCAACAAAGTGCAGGACTCAAGCCCTGAGCCTTGTGATTAGACTGACACTATTGCAAGCCCAGCCAGAATCAGCCAGTGGCAATGGGGTGGAGTTACGCCCTATGTCCTCCCCTTGAGCAGAAGAGCACGTCACTCATCCTGAAATCCCACAGCAGGCACAAAACGGAGTGGGGATGACCTGTCAAAACAACCTTTCAACAGTGTTCACGTGACCATCGTGATTACTCATGCGGCAGATTCCCCCATCCTGGCAGAGTGAGTCTAAGTTATACCAATTCGTGGTGTTTTTTCTCCCACAGTCACTTCCTTTGTGTTCTGGGAAGGAATCAGAGATCAACTCATGTGACTCTATATGGAGGAAGAAGTCCTAGGAAGAGCTACAGAAACAGTATTCACATGTATAGGAATGTATCCTAACAACAAAGGAAAGATCCATTTGTTAGTATGCTCATCATAGGCTTTTTTTAAAAAGATTTTATTTATTTATGCATAGGAGAGCTGGGGTAAAGGCCAGAGGCATGGGAGGGGGGTGTGTGAGAGGATCCACCAGAGACAGAGTGGGGTGCAGGACTGGCAGATCGACTGAAATACACTGCTTGGGGAGCAGCAGGCAAGGCAGGAGAGGTCTGCTGCGCCATGTGGGTCCCCTCCCCGGCCAGGGATCAAACGGCAGTGGCTGTGGAAGCCCGACAGTGCGGCGCTCTAACCCTTGCATCACCAGGGAGGCCCCATTATAGGCTTGGTTCACTCTTATTTACAAGAGTGAACAAATACACACTTAGAATTCCAACCAGGGATTTTTTTTATTCTGTATATCCAGACTGAAGGATCACACTATTGTAGATATAAATTGATTTCACATTATATTAATGTAAAGAAAATTACAAAACAGTATATATTTACAATTGTATTGGGAGGGGGGATTTTAGTGTCTGCTATTCATGCAGGAATCTATCTTTGATGAGACACAGACGTGATGGTTCTCTGGGCAGTAGGATCAAAGATGCTTCCCATTTTCCTAGCTTTCCCTGCATCGTGTATTAACTGTAAAGTTAACAAATAAGCAACAACCTGTGTTTTCTTTTGCCTTCCTTAAGCTCTCAGCATGTTTAGGCTATCTCCAGTTTTTAGCCATTCCTTTCTTTCACATTTGTCAGTACACGAACTTACCACAGGTTCAGGCTTAGTTTTTTTTAAGATTTATTTATTTATGCATACAAGCTGGATACAGGTCATAGGTGCGGGAGGTGAGAGGATTCATCAGAGACAAAGTGGGGGGCAGAACAGGCAGACTGACTGAGGTACACTGCTGAGGAAAGCAGCAGGCGAGTCAGGAGGGGTCTGCTGCGCCACGTGGGTCCCCTCCCAGGTCAGGGATCAAACTCGCTGTGCCGTGGATGCTTCAAAGTGCTGCGCTCAACCCACTGTGCCACCAGAGAGGCCCCAGGCTTAGTATCTTAGAGGTGACTGGATGTTCCATATTTCTCCTCTGTAGCTGTATTAAACAACTAAACAGTGTGAGGACCTTGAGACTGTCCAGCTGATGGAATAAAACTCACCTCTCCAAGCTCTGATATCTGCTTGCTCTCTTTGGTGGCTTTTCCCCCTCAGTCTTGCTGAGTTAACATTTATACTAAATCGCCTGAAATCAAATAGTAGAGATCTTATCTTCACTTTATTGCAATGACCTTCTTAGCTGACCCTAGAGTAATTTAACCCATGTCTTAATGTTCCAATTAAGATCACATCAAATAAGTGAAATTGGATTTGCCTTTACATTTTGTGCAAGCTCTCCTGACCAACACAGCTCTCAGTGCCTTCGCTTCTTACCCATGGAACACAGGGGTTTGAGGCACAGAGCACACATTAAAGGCGTCTCCATTCATTCAATCTGTATCTACGCAGGTGAAGAAGTGCGTCAGCCTGACCACCTGCTTCTCTTGGTGCTGGCAGGAGACACCGGGGCCACAGGCGCTGCAGGTGGCTGTCTCAGCCTCGCCATGTGCCAGGCACAGCTTTAGGGCCCACAAACACACAAGGCCCCGTCATCAGTGAGCTGCTGGTCTGTGCAGGGAGAACAAGTACAAAAAGACAGTAATACTGGGCATGACTTAAGTACCTTAAAAGAGGAATAGATGAAAACCAACACACGCATCCAGTTCTATTTCACTGGCAAGCAGGCTGTACTACTCCAGTAGAGACACCAACGAGGACCCATGGCAGGGCAGGCACGAGTGAGACCTCTGTAGGCTGTGACTTTATATTTAAAACTTAGTCAAACTTCTCCCAGATGCCTAGCATTATATGGATTAGTTTGAAAGAGTCAGATATCAATTTCAGTGTTTTTCTTAAAGTAACCTGGAAGCTGAATTAGTCACAGTTTAAAGACTTCCAGATAAGGCTGCCAATCTTGCTCACATAGCACATTCCAACATTTAAACCTTCAGTGCTGGTCCTATCAACTCTAAATTGCTCTCAATATTGTTTGAGTCTGGGAGCCTCCCTGGTGGCGCAAGGGATTAAGTCACAGCAACATGAAGCTATCCACAGCCACTGCAGCACGAGTTCGATCCCAGACCAGGGAGCTGACCCACATGGCGCAGCAGACCTCTCCTGCCTCGCCCACCGCTCCCCTCAGCAGTGTATTTCAGTAGATCTGCCTGTTCTGCTCCCCACTCTGTCTCTGGTGAATCCTCTCACCTCCCATGACTCTGGCCTGTACCTCAGTTCTTGTATGCATAAATAAATCTTTAAAAAAAATACTGCTTGAGTCTGTTCCTTTCTTCAACTCTCATAAGAAAATGAAGAGCAAGACCTACCAATATGGGCTCACCTGTGTCTTCCAAGATCTGCATGTTGAGGCCCAATCCCCCCGTACCTCAGAATGGGACTGCTGAAAGAGCTAGGGTCTTTAAAGAGAAGGTCACGGTAAAATTAGGGCATCAGTGGGGGACCTAGTCCAACCTGAGCAGCGTATTTATAAGAGGAAATCTGAACACAGAGACACCCGAGAAGCGCGAGCACAAAGGAGAGCCGCGAGAGGAAACCATGGGAGACCATCATGAGAGGCCGTCGCCTGCTAGCCGAGGAGAGAGGCCCCAGAAGAAACAAACCTGCCAACACCCTGATCGTGGACGTTCAAGCTCCAGAACTAAGAGAAAATAAATGACTGTTATTAAAGCCAGCTAGTCTGTGATATTTTGTTGTGGTAGCCCTAGCAAACTAATATACCTAACATCTAAAAACCTCTAGAAAATTCCATGTTTTCATCAAATTTCTACTGAGTACCTACACTGCCTAAGAGAGACATAATGAATGCTGACACGAAGAAACTGAAATCTTTGGGGGAAACAGAAGCCATAAATATAATCACAGAATAATACCTGAAAAGTGCCCAAAATTGATGTGTGGAACACCAAGCGGTTCAGAAAAGAGCGTTCTGGTTGGTATCAGGGACTTATGAAGACTTCCCCAAAAAGAACACGACTTGGGGCAGAGCCTGAGGGCTCAAGACTTTAGTAGACGGCTGTACGGACGGAAATATTCCAAGCAGCAAACAGATGATGGAATGAAAGACTGGGACATACAGGAGGGAAAAATTATAGTCTGAAATATCAGACTAAATCTACTGAAAAAACTGATCATTCTGTACCTACAAAGTGACTTTTCTGTTTCATTAATTTCATAATTAAGTAGAATGAAACTTAGCTATAATTATTTCAGAAGACTCTCCCTTTAAGATAGACCAAGGGAACATAGGGGGGTGGAAGGAGGGGAGGGCAAAGATGAGGAGCAAGGTATAAGGAGCACGGGGGTCTGAGGTGATGGTGCACGGTTGAAATGGTAGTGGGAACTCCCTGGGGACTACAAATGTTGTCAAATACAATTAAATCTAATGAGAAAGAAAAAAAGAATATCCCTTTAAAAATCTTAGAAAAATTGATCTGTCAATATTCAGGGCTTTTCTTCCATTGCTGTTTAGAATAGTGTCTTAATGCTCAGATACAGAGATTTCTAATTAGAACAAATGACCTCAGAGCCCATAATACTTTCTCTCCCTGAGAAATTTTTATAACCTACTAGTTTATTCTCTGAAAAAGACTGAAGAGATTAAATCCTTAAAATTAGTATTAATTGAACGTAAGAACAGAATCACCAAATTTTCTATTTATAACTTTCTAAGAAGGTAACCAAGTTTTAAAGAACATAATTCCTTATTATAAGTAATATCCTATTTCCTCAATTCTAAGATGTATATTTTCACATTTCAATATTCCTAAAATAAAATACAACTAAAAATTTAATTAATGAGCTGTGGGGCTTTCCCTCCTGGAAAGCTCTATCAACATATGTATGTGTGTTCTATAATGAATGGATTTTAAAATTAAGGAACTACTGTGATGATAATGAACACTGGCCATGGGGACCCAATTCGTCAGTAGCAGTATTAGTAGCAGTCACTGTTGTTCTCTTAGTCCCTCAGGAGTCTGAGTTTCACAACAGATTTCAGTAGAAAGCACCTCGGTATTGTGGACATGTGAAGTCAATCAGTGAACACGTTCATGCCTGAACCAGAGAGGACAGCCCTCAGTGTTTCTACAAGGGTCATAGCTCATCCAATCACCTCCAGACCTCCCCCTCCTATCATCATGAAGACCCATTTTTCAAAGGGGCAGGAGAATGCCATCTGTGAAAGCATGGGTGGAACTGGAAGGGATGGTGCTAAGTGAAATCCGTGAGGAGAAAGACAAATATTGGCTGATTTCACTCATGTGGAATAGAAGGAAACAGATAAAACTAGACCAAAATAAACCCTAGAAATATGACGGCAGAACTGAAGCCACGAGAAGAGGCTGAGGATTAGGGAGGAGGGGAATGGACTATGGTGGAGGATTACGGGTGCTTAGGGGAGAGGTGTGGTGTAACGTGCGTCCTAAGAGGTACGAATCTCTAAGTCTTTATAGTGTTGTAAACCAACATTACCTCAACAAAAAAAATAATTTTTGTAAAAGGTGACAGGCAACTCAAGAATTTTCCGGTGCCTGTCAGGTCCCGGTGCTGAGCTCACGTCACCTGGTGGGCGCCCCGGCCACCTGGATCCAGGCCACGCCTGAGTATGCCGCGTCACGCAGTCCTCACCTACCCGGAATTTAAATGCCAGAGGGCAGTCCTAGCACCCGCATAGGCTGAGCCCCGGCGATGGGGCCCCAGATGTGCTCTAAGGACTTCTCTGGGAAGGAGAGAGACCATCAGGAGAATGCAAGTAATTCAAAGCTGCTCAGTCTAAGGCTGCAGGTAGCAGAGTGACAGGGAGATAGACTGTCCTGGACATTACACTACTCTCCTCGGCTGTGACGCTGGGGCGCTGAGAGCCAGAGTACGACTGGCAGCCGCCAGCCTGGGTTAGCCGAGCCGGCCAGTCACAGGAGTGAGGTCCAGACACACGGGTCTCACTTAATTTAACCACGAATCCAAACCTGACTAAGATTATTCCCCTTAGAACAATGAGAAACAGGGGCATTTCTAGAGAGTAAATAACAAGGCTGGGGACATATGACCCGGAAGTATTAGAACAGGAATGAGGCATTTCAACCACCAAATTCTCCTGCCTTCTGCTACCACTTTTCCAAAGAAACTTACTGACTAGGTTAAAAGACACTCAGATGTCTGAGAAAATCATAATTCTAAATACCTCATTTGGTCAACAAATATTTAAGTTATTATATACCAAAGGATGACTACAAAACAGAACCTGAAAAATAAATATTTAATAATGTAATCATAATTATAATCTTTAGACTGCCTTTGTCAAAATTCCATCATCTTCACATTCAACATAACTGTATAATACATTTCTCTGTACAAGTGAAGTTTCAGCCACTAAACAATACTTTAATATTTAACTTAAAACATCTATCAAACTTAACATACTCTTGTGTTCCATATAAACAAAATCTCAGGTTTTCACGTCCATTTTCTTGTGACACTTTCTGCTAAAGAATCTGTGTGCCCATTTTCAGATAAAAGAGGCTAAAATATGAGTGCGAGAGACGCAGAGAAATGAGACGCACCCAGAGAGCACAGGTAAGCCAGCCAAGGAGGAAGTCTCCAGGTCTCCAGAGAGACTGCTGAGGCATCTAGAAACCAGAAAATACCACCTGCCTATTTTCTAGCTTGGAGAGGTGCATACCTTTGAAAGCGACAGAATTTAAGTCCAGTGTGGCACTTTCAGAAAATGGCATCAAAGGTTGGACTATAAATCTTTCTTATTCTCAAGTCACTGGACATTTAAGAGCAAAGATATTGATGGGCTCTTTCTCGCCTTTTCTTTTTCCTTGTAACAGATGTATGATTCATGGATTGTCCTTTAGTAGTCTCCATTTTCATCTTATTACTTTTTCTTTGCTTCTGCTTTCTGGCAGCTCTGAAAAACAAGGTGCTAAATTATTTTGTAGAATGAGCACAGTGAATTATGTAATTATGTTGAAGTTTAATTAACTAGCTAACCAAATAAGAAAACAGAAGGGAAAGAATTTGCTGTGTTATAAGCATAAATCTTCAGAACCCTAATCATAATAACAAGGAAAGAGTCAGAGGCCTGACCAAGCAAAATGCATGAGAAAAGAAATTTCTTTGAAAGATGGTAACTATAGATTTAGAACACTCTATTTGGGAAAAGCATGGCCCAGAGGTAAACAGCCAAGCCAATGAGTTTGAAGAGATTTTTTTGTTGGTGTTGGGTTTTGGGGGGTTTTTTGGGTGCTTTTTTATTATTATTATTATTTTATTTTGGTACCTCTGTACTGCCCAACTCAGCACTTCAATCTCCAAATCCCTGAAATACATTTTTCCGACATATCTGGCTGTTAGCAGTGGTAGAAAAATGCACAGTGGGGAAAAAGTGATAGCATTTACAGATGCAGCTGCCTTTCCTCAGCAGATCCAGAAGTCCCAACAAAGGCCAAATAGGAGGCCCACAATTTGTGTTTTCTTCAAGACTAGCTTCAAAATGAACAAGTTGGAGCTCACCCTTGAAAAGCACTAATCCACACCAGAGAACACAGATCCTTTGCTTCTGCTGCATTCTGAACTAAGGTAATCCACAGCTGAGAAAGATTACTGGTCTACTCATTCCCATTCTCCAAGCTAGCAGAATCAGGCCATTTATCATATCATGAACCAAAGAATAGACGGGCGCTGCCAGCACTGGCAAACTTCCCATGGCTCTCCAGCAACATCAAGTGTGAGATGCACTTCCCCTGAGCTGCAGGGGAAGCTCCTTCTTGATCATCCCAGGACCAAAACCCAGGAAAGGAATAGCACAAACACTATGTAACCCCTACAGTGGACCAAACTCAGGCTGCATTTTTATTTTTAGTTCATTCAGCAAATATATTATGAGCTGGGGATGCAGAAGTGAATGGGCACGATCTTTGAATTTAAGGTGCTGGGAAACACAGTGTGACGAGGTGGATGTCACCTTTCCCTCTCCTGCACCCCAATTTCTTTTAGGGGAAGAAACTAAATCATGGAGTGAGGAAGCAGCAAAACCAGCGTGACTCCAGAACCTGTGCTCTGAATCACCTTGATGCTAAACCCTCAGCTCTAAAAATGCTAAGGTATATAAAAGGTAGCGTAGTAATCACTAAATCAATACTAGCTATTATTATTAACTCCACATGACTATTTTTGCTTGCCAGCTTTAAATTTTTCTATATTTAGATTTTGCACTATGGACTGGGATATCCTGGCAGTTGAAGATAAAACAAGACAGTCACCTGAAGGCATCTTTGTGCGTGTTATGTAAGTCTCCTTTCCCTCTGGACATTTTTTAAAAAGTAGAATAATGTTCTGATAAATAATGATTTAGCAAATTCAATGATGTATAATCGCTTGGTGGCAAAGTCAATCAAGTTAGGTATGCCTAGCCACAAAAATCACACAGATTTCTTTTGGCTTCTCCACTCACAGAAGAACTACACATGAGATGCAAACAGAGGCTATAGTAAACAAAAACAAGGAAAATACACACTTATTTTTAAGTAACTAAACTCATTGTAAATATGAGTAAACAAAACTTTCCAGAGATAAAGTCTTGTAGCTATGCTATACTGATTATAAATCATTTTATTTTTGTCTTAAAATGAAATTGACCTAGTATTTGTCCTCTAAATTGTACGTATTTATGTAACTGATGAAATAAACTTTAACCACAAGAGGGAGCCAGCATCATTCCAGTCACAACCAAAGGAAAATTAATCCTAAGAAAAAACTAATATAAGATAGCTATAAAAAAACATATCATGTACGCTAAAAAGGCTATTAAAATTATTTACTGTTATAAATGAAAAAAACTGCCTTGTCAGCTTCATTATAAAATTCTCTGAAAGTACTACCTGAAAATAACAACAGGAGTTTAGGAGTATTCTCTGGGAGAAAATAACACTATTTAAAAATTAACAGGCATACCACATCCTAAGAAATTTGCTCCTGAATTTAACTCAATAAAATCTAATATTGAGAGATACCACAGGTTGTCCCTCAGTGGAAACAATATATACCACTAAGTAGACTGGCTAGGCCTATTTTAAGAACCAATGAGGAGCTCAAAATAGATTATTAAAACTCAAATTCAGTTTCCATGTATCCTAAGTTCACAGAATCAAAGACTGAGAATGTTATAACTCATATGCACCAAGAATGATGTGTAAATGATGTAACAGTTCCAACTAATAGTTTTTTAGGCTGTATTCTATTCTTGAATTGCAAGGAAAAATATGTTTACATGATTCTTCAAAACATTTCTTTAATTTTAAAACTTCTACCTCACCCTCAATCACTTGGTGAAACCACTTATTAAAACCACATTTAATAAAAAGTAATAGTAAAGGCAGTTTAAATTTAGTAGGCACAATTTAAATGACTAAACCTTAATGGGAAAAAAAAGTAATTTCCACTGGGCAAAAAATGAAAATAAGCAAATGAAAAAGAATAATACAATCATAAACGGTCACTAAATCATTAGGTAATAGATATTTTCCTATCACAAGTCATATTATACTAGCTCAAAATGTTATCCTGATCTACATTTTAATGTAATGTTAAACTGGGCTATCTGGTTTTCATATCAGCAAAACAAGAGGAATCAATACCTATTATCCCTTTTAGTTTTTTTTTTTAATGTAACTATTCAAATTAACACAGTTGAAATAGCAGTGCATTTTTCTATAGGCCTCTGTCATTGCGCTGAGTTATAACCAATCCTCAATATTGGTTGGAGAAACCACAATAATCAGAAAAAAATGATGACAATAAATTTTAAATATTTAACTACTAAATGTCTAAGTATTTTTCATGTCTTATAAAATTTAAGTTCTTCAATTCATCTTTGCATCCTCCCTCCCACCATCTATTGCAAATAATACCTACCAGTGAAAGCAATAATGAATTTACTATTTCTGAATCCTCTGACTATTGCATACTTTTGTGGATTGCTATGTACTCAGGAAACATCTTTTTCTAAGAAATAAAAAAAAATTCAACTAACTTGTTAACTTTCTTAGATGTAGCGATGTTAGGACACGAACTACGTTTATGGTCTAATTCACCACAAATAAAGCAGCCATCCTTTGGGCCTTTGCAGGAATGATCTGGAAGAGCACAGTGGTTGCAAATGCTACAGTGGATCCATGCTATAAAATAAAAGATAAATTTTAGAAGTTCATTTAATATGAGTTTTCGTTTGCTTGACCTTTATGATAGGGAAGTCCAAATGGTGTTTACTTCAACTGGTGTGACGGGTTTGCATAGCCGATTATAATCTGGCTAAAGAGACCATGGGCCAGAGGTTGGAATCCTATAGAAACCAGCTAACACAGGACAACAAATTCGCCCTCTCCAATGAGTCAAAAGCCAACAGCCCTGACACAACGGCGGTGGCTGAGGGACACAGAGCCCATTCAAATATGTCAAACCAAATGCCTCACTGAAACAGGCATGAAACACGGCCAGGTCTCTATATAGGAACGAATGTACAATTTGGTCATTGGAAAAATTTAAAAGCAAATAAATTAATGCAGATTTCTATATTAATGTTTTTCTTTCATAACAAAAATAAAATAAAAATGCTATGTCTAGGATCTAAATGCTTTCATTGGATAGCAAACAATAACCCTACTTACAAGGTTTTACACACTTGTGGCAAAGAAAGCAATGGCTCCATTTCCTGCCATCCTGCAAAAACAATGTTTAAATTATGTTTAATTTGTCACTGAAAATCAAGTTCCACAATTAAAAATTAAAATGTCTTATTAAAATCTGTGTAAATTATTCATTCCTTACTTCTCACTTTCCTGGGCTTCACAATTAAATACTTTGATTTTAATTTATGCATTTCTCCACTCGACTCAAATGCCTCCTTGATGGGTCCCAATTTTTGTAACTGCAAAACTAGGGATTTATGTCTGAACGGCCACTCCAGTTCAAGCAACCCAATCCACACAAAGGAGGGCGTGATGAAAATTTCAGGAGAATTAATGATTCATAATTTTTATGTGGCTGTCTGGCATCATCCTTAGTAAAATCCAAATTTGAAAACTTTATGTAATTTAGAAAGAGATTATAGGTTACTGACTGGGTAATTTTAAAACCGTGAAATAAAACATAACTAGAAAAGCAGACATAAAACACAAATGTCCGGTTTAACGAGTACTATAAACATGACGAACCCCAGCAGGTCAAGCATCAGAACACTATCCGCTCGATGCCACTGCCCACGGGTCTCGCAGCCAGCAGTAGTCCTTCCCAGGATTTTGTGTGGTCACTTCCTCACTTTTGTTTATTTTTGCCACCTCACTTTTAATTTATATAGACACCTCTAAATATTAGGTTGTCGGGAAAGTCATGATGTATTTTTCCAATGTTTTTCAAGCAAAAATGCATTATGACTTTTCCGACAACCCAATAATAGTCTGGTTTTCCTCTTTTTAAAGCTGTGTATGATCTGGATATAGTTTTTTGAAAGAATGTAGATAATTTCTAAATGAAGTGAAATTAACTACGTGCTACCATAGTTAAAAACAAGTGAAAACCAGTTACTACAAACTTATGAAAAATATACCTTATGAGTTACAAAAGGATAGTCTTTCCCCTAGAGAAAATCTTGTATATCACCAAATTAAACTTCATGTGTTCTCTCTGACCAGATTTAGTTAAAAAGAGCAATTTCAGGGTCTTCCCACCTTTCTGAAAAAGTAACAGGAACTATGTTGTTTGTAGCCCTCACTTATCTGTAAAAGAACAGGCAGGACCTACCCACCAGGGCTGCTCTGTGAGATGTTGAGTTCATGCATCTACAGCTCTTAGGAAAGGACTCAGCACATAAAAAGTGTGCAACAAATCTTCTCATTATTATTTCATCAGCACAATGATACTTCCCAGTAGAGCAATGCCTCATTTGAAACATCTTAATTTTGCCCTCAACAAAAAATTTAGCATCATTTAGTGCCTTATGTAAGCAGTGGATAGTATCATATAAAAATGAATTCAAGTAATTTTTAATGATGATAAAGGCAACGAAGTATTTTTAAAAGCTTGTAATTTAGTGAGATAAAATACTGTACTAAGGTATAATTAATAAAAAAAGTTCAAATTCTATTAACAAATTAACATTAAACAAAAATAATGAAATTAGTAAGTTAAAACAAACATATGTGCATAAAAATACATTCTAAAGGAACTTATACCTTGGATGTGCAAGAATTACAGTGCTCACAGTGTTCATTCTCTAGAGAAACATATCTTTGACAGAGAGGGCAAAACCTAAGGAAGAAAGAGAAACAGGTACATGGTCTTGGCAAGACTCACAGCAGATTAAAAAGTTCACAAGGTACTTACTAGAAAAATGGGGTGTAATCTGAATTCAATGTAGAATTATGGAGGAATTTTAAAATAGGAGAACCACACGAGTTGATATTAAAGCATTTCAATTTGAAGTATATGGAATTTCATTTTCAGTCCTGCAGGTTTTCAAGATCTCATTGTGACCTTACCTGTATCCTTCTTCAACCGGAAGGATTATTTTGCTGGGTGGAATGTTCGTGAAAATACGCACAGGAGACTGTTTCCGGCCTGTCTTTCCATGTTTATAAAGTGCATGATTATCATAATCTACCTGAAAAGTTTTTAAAAATTTAAAAAGAAAGTTTACTCAAATGATCATTCACTAATGTTCTTTAAACAATAAATGAATAAGCTGGTGCACAGATACGAATTAAACCAAAGTATTTAATAAGAAAGGATTAAGAGTTAACTCATTAGTCAATAGCCTTGGAGAGGCAGCTATAGCAGTGAAATTTCATTCTGAAAAGGTAAATTTGGGGGTCCCTGGTGGCACAGGGGTTAAGTCTCAGCACTACAAAGTGAGTTCGATCCCGGGCCAGGGAGCTGACCCACATGGCACAGCAGACCTCTCCTGCCTCGCCCGCTGCTCCCCTCAGCAGTGTACTTCAGTAGATTCGTCTGTTCTGCGCCCCACTCTGTCTTTGGTGAATCCTCTCACCCCTCACCCTCCACACCTTTGGCCTGTACCCCAGTTCTTATATGCATAAATAAATAAAATAAATCTTTTTTAAAAAAAAGAAAAAAGGTAAAATTTGTTAGGACAAATTCATGTTGTCTACCATTAAGAGAACAGCTCCATCTTTTATCTAATACAACTGACTTTACAAAAGAGGCCTTTATGTACTTCAGAATTAGCTTCTGTTCTCCAGAGCAATAAAGGATAAGTCTAATTTCTATTCTGCATGCTCCCCAACCATGGGAGATGTCACAGCTTAGGGTATTACCTTTCAGTGTGTGAAAACTGCTACACATCAATTTCCTGTTCATGTCTGACTCCAGCTTCTGAGGGCCTCCACTACTGGCCCTTTAACTAGAATTCATTCACAGTCTGGCAGAGCATAGGTTTGGGGGCCAGACTAGGGCTATAGGATCTCCAAATTTATATAATTTTCACCTGCAAAGGGAAATTACTGAATACTGAGCACAGGGGCTGGCTTAGGATAGAGATGAAAACAGTCACTACTCTAGTTGTGCCCACAAAGACAGCTTCGAACGTTCGCCTCTCTCCTCAAGACCCCTAACTCAACTCGCAGTTTCAGCGGGTAATCTGGAGAACCTCTGCCACAGATTATCCACAAGAATACATGAGATCTCTAAGAGGTCGAAACAGGTAAACCTCAACTTCCAAATAAGTTATGATGAACTGTTTAGACTGTCAATAAAAATCCACTTAATGAATGCCAACAGTACTGGCTTGCAAGCTAGTTATTTACTGAGAGAACTGCAACAAGGTAGGAACTGACAATGGGAAGAGAGGTCTCTAACGGCCGAGTCCTGAGTCCTCTCTCTGGCCCCGCCGAAGTCCACCAGACTAACGGAAACCAATCCAGAAAGACTGATTAACAAGCTTCAGCAGTGGGGAGATAGACAAGTACGATGAGATGACAAGGACGAAGCAGCGAAGCCCTCAGGGGTCCCAGTGGACTGTCACAGTGAGCCCACAGTCGAGCGTGGGTGTGTGAGAGCTGGTGCAGGCCCACCGTCGGCCCACACACAAGCCTAGCAGCCTAGCAAGGAAAAGACCAGCACTGGGTCACATCTGAAGCCCTTTACTCTGCCACTCCATTTTAAGAGCAACATCGATAAAACCAGTTCACTTCTACTGAAGTAATGGGAATGAGGAGGGTGTACAGTTTAACATACTGGGGGTGTTTATTCACAACAGAGAAGGCCGGGAGGATCGGAGAGGTATTTTATAACCAAAGGGGTGGCATGCAGAATAGAAATTAGACTTATCCTTTATTGCTCTGGAGAACAGAAGTAGGACCAATGGTTAGATGTTAATAGGGAGCATATTTTATCTCAATATGAGAAAATTTTCTAACGATTAGAGCTATTAAATAAATTGAGTTGCCTTGTAAGGCTGTAGGACTTTGCTCACTGAATGCATTCAAGTGAGGTTCAATGACTGCTTGTCATGAATCTAGTGAGAGGATTATTACAGGGGGAAGTTCGCCTGGGTTACCTGTAGGTTTCTAACTTTGAAATTCCATGAATATATGTTACCTATTAGAGGCTAAGGCACAAAAGTAGATTTTACTTCAAAATCACCTTAAAATAGTGCCATAAGTAGTTTTCTTTTAAAATGATTTAAATTCACAGTTTTTCCTTAACGCACTCCTCTACGTATTCAATAAATATATGGCACCTTATTAAATTCAACAAAGCTGCTTTGAACATTTATGAGTGTCATAAGAAAAAAATTCTTCCCAAGAGAATCTTACAAAGATTTTTAAATGTTGGAAAAAAGTATCTTCGAAAAGATTTCTAGCAAATGGAATATTCCACGCAAAATGACAGCAGATGGAAGAGAGGAGGAAAAAAAAAAGAACAATTTCTTTATGGTTACCCAAGGAGTCAGAGAATGTATGTGTCAGGAAGGTGGTTGATTGCTTGATTTTGCATAACCTAATTGAGATTATTATTATTTTTAAATGCGGGTTTGTTGTGCTAATTAACTATAAACATATGGTATGTAAAATGCATGCTGCTAGGGTAAATTAATGTACCTCTAACATACATCCATATTTCATAGCTTCCTCCACACAAATAAACCTCCTATGGAAGTGCTGTAAAGCAAACACAATTTTGCAAATTGCGTATCGCTGGTGGTAGAGCTGATACACCATTTTCCCATCATTATCTCTGACATTTCACTCACAATGATGATGAGAGGCATTTTCAAATAGAAAATTTCTCCCATGGAACTGATTAATGTGATGAAGTACTGTATAGAAATGAGGGAAAGCGCAAAATCTCTGCAATCCCTAACTTTAATTTTATCTACACACAAATTTCTTCTGTACCACGAGATTGAAACTAGTTATATGGAAACCAAGATATTCAAGTCGTCAAACATTCATTCTGTACCTACTACGTTCCACACATCATGCTGGGAAACAAAGGTTAAGTAAGACAGAATACTTGTATTTTTTATAACAAGACTGTGTTCTGTTTAATTTCAGTTTATTCAAAAGGAGCCAAGTGAACTCTTTGGCTCCCTTAACCAACTTATACCACAGCCATAATATCTTATAGTCATATTCCCCATATCCAATGTAACCTCTTATATAAAATTTATATATATATATAAATTATTTATACGTGTGTGTATATATGTGGGTGGGGGGATAGATAGATAGACAGACAGACAGATGTCATTCCTCCTGATACTCCAAGTCTGTTAGGTATTTTATGTTTATTAAATGTTGGGTATCAAGACTTTTAGTTGCCATCTTGTATTTAGCAATAATGTTTCAGAAATTTCCATTAAAGTATCTTCATTTCTGAACCTGAAACAAGCCTCAAAAAAACACAGATTTCTATACAGCATGATTTTTTAAAAGATAACTGTTATAAAAGCAAAGAGCTTTACTTTTAACAACCCAGACAAATGTCCTAGATTAGGTGAAAACAAGAGATCACAGCATGTTTAAAGTGGAAAGGAAGTGAGATGGCCCAGCTCAGACAAGCTAAATACAGGACATAAATGTGCAGCCACAGCCTGTCCCTTCCTCCCCATCACCCCCCAGGGACAGACATGACTAATCAATCATGCCACTGTGCCACTAAGCCTGGTATTCTTAACAAATTCTTCAGAAAGTCACTACCAATTTATCAGGCTTAGCACTAAAAGTAAAACTTACCTGCCATTCTTTTTCTGGTTCAATCATTTTACTTTATAGGCAAGGAAACAGAAACTTGGAAAGATAAAGTGACTTCCCCCACGATTAAATAGCTTCTAAAAGGCAGTTCTAGAACGCAAACTTCTGACTTTAAATCAGAATTTCTTTTCATTATCACATCCTTCCTTTCTAATCTGTCCTTAATAAGACTCTTGGTTTGCTAGGTCTTTGATGACTATTTTATTCTGTACTCATCAGGTGCTTTATATCACTGAAGAGACTACATAATTTATACTTCATGAAGATTTGCTGCATTTCTGCCTTGTTCTTACCTGAAAGGTATTTTTTTTTTTTTTAAAAAAAAAGAGATTTAGTGATTTTGGGTCTTTGACTGCATTGTAGTTTGGGAGCTTATATAATCATCTTGGGCGATGTCAGCAAGAAGGCCTAATCAAGATCTGTAGGGAAAGAGCTGTGAAGGAGAGGAGACTTTCAAATGTGTTCATCCAATGTGTCATTTGATGAAGATAACTAATATAAAAGGAAAAAAATTACCACAAAGTGAGGTTGAAGTAACAAAAGAAAGAAAGCAAAAGGCCTAAGGATAACAAATCCCTAACAATTGAAAAAAAAAAAACAAATCAGAAAATCCATCAAGGGGGAGGTGCAACAAAAATGGTTTATAAATCCATTGCCGCCTCACCATTTCAAACTCACCCACAGTGAAAACTCATCTCAGAATGTGGCTGAACACTTTTCTGAGGGTCCCTGTATTTACAATTTAATGTCTCGGATTCGGTGCAAAAAAAGGACCTGAAGAAGAGTTTTACTTCCACATTGAGATAATGTGATGACAAGAGGACAAGAGTGATAGTATCACAGCATCAATACTCTACATTTGTGCGTCCCATGGGTCACACTAAGCCTTTAAATGTATTATCACACAAGATTCTTTTTCTGCATGTAAGCCCAAATATATAACTATTTCCACTAGTGATCAGGGTGAAACCCTGATTTGATTTTCTTTCTTTGTATAACCACCTTCGCTGATTTCACTCATCCCTTAATGCCCCATCTCTGTCAACCACCAATTTATTCTCATATTTATAAGTTTGGTTTTTCTGTTTGTTTTAGATTCCACATATAAGTGGTACTATGGAGTATTTGTTTTTCTCTGACTTAACATAATGCCCTCAAGGTCCATTCATATTGCCACAATGGCAATACTTCATTCTTTTTTATGTCTGAATAATATTCCACTATAGAGTATATACCAAAATTTCTTTTTTTTTAAATTGAGGTTACATTAGTTTACAGCATTGCATGTGATTAGAGGAATAGAATCACATCTTCAGATGCATGTCACTTCACCATACCTACCACCAAAGCACCAACAGTTCTCCATAGTAGTCCATTGTGTTGCCTCCCTACTTTCCTCTTCTCCCAGTAGCCTCAATTTCTATTTCTAGGGGTTTTTATTGGTTCAATTATGTGTGACTCTGTTTCTCTATAGTCCAATATTACAGAAACAATACAGTATTTGTCTTTCTTCTTCTGACTTATTTTACTTAACATAGTCCTTTCTAGATTTTAGTTCTAACCGTGTTTTTTTGCAAATAGAAAGAGTTCTTCCTTTTCATAGTTGCATTGTACTCCGTTTCATACACACACCCTATCTTCCTAATCTACTCATTTTGTACTTGGACACTTAGGCTGTATCCATAACTTGGTTATTGTAAATACTGTTGTAATGAACACAGCAGGGAATGTATTCCTTTGAATTAGAGTTTTTTGCATTCTTCAGGTAGATACCTAGTAATGAAATTGGTAGATATGGTAGATCTATTTTTAATATTCTAAGAAACTGTACTGTTTTCCATAAAGACTGGACCAACTATATTCCAACCAATTGAAAGAGTTTCTTTTTCTCCACATCCTTACCAACACCTGTTTCTGTTCTTGTAGATAATAGCCATTCTCACAGTATGAAGTAGTATCTAATTATAGTTTTGATTTGCATTTCCCTAATGGGTAACTGATGATGAACATTTTTTCATGTGCCCATTTCATGTATGTCTTCTTTGGAGAAGTTGCTAGTTCTTTAGTCTATTTTGTGATTAGGTTATCTGCTTTCTTTTTGTTAAATTGTATGACTTCTTTAAAGATCTTGGATATTAGTCCCTTGCCAGATGTTTTCAGTAGGGAGAAAATTTTGTTTTAATGATAGTGTCTTTTGCTGTAAAGTAGTTTTTCAGTTTGATATAGTCTCCCATTTGTTTTGTTTTTCTTGTCTTTGACAATGAACCCACAAAGATATCACTAAAGCCAATGTTGTACTCTACCTGTTTTCTTTAATGTATTTTATAGTCTTACATCCAAGTCTTTTATATATTTGGAGATTATTTTTTTAAAGATTTATTTATTTATGCATACAAGAGCTGGGATGTAGGCCAGAGGTGCAGAGGGTAAGAGGATTCACCAGAGACAGAGTGGGGAGCAGAACAGGTGGATCGACTGAAATACACTGCTGAGGGGAGCAGCGGGTGAGTCAGGAGAGGTTTGTTGTGCCATGTGGGTCACCTCCCTCGCCAGAGATCGAACTTGTGTTGCAGTGGCTTAATCCCTTGCACCACCAGGGAGACCCATATTTGGAGATTATTTTTGTGTGAGGTGTGTGATGTGATCTAGTTTCTTTCTTTTTCATGTTTCTAGTTTTCCCAACTCCACTTGTTGAAGAGACTCTCCTCTTACACTCTTGGTTCCTTTGTCATAGCTTAACTGGGTTTATTTCTGGGTACTCAATTCTATTCCATTGGTCTGTGTGGTTTTGTTCCTGTACATAATGTTTTGATTACTGTAGCTTTGTAGTATAGTTTGAAGTCTGAAGTGTGATACCACTGATCTTCTTTTCACTAGAATTGCTTTGGCTATTCAGAGAATGCTGCTGTAATAAACATGAAGATACATATGTATTTTTGAGTTAGTTTTTGTTGTCTTCAGATAAATAGCCAGGAATGGAATTGCTGGATAATAGACAAGTTCAATTTTAACTTCTTGAGGAATCTTCACATTGTTTTCTATAGTGGCTGCACCAATTTACATTCCCCTCACATCTTCACCAACCCTTTTTTCTTGTCTCTTTGATAACTGTTGTTTTGATTTGCATTTCCCAGATAAGAGCATTGAGCATCTGAGGTAGATATATAACTACTAGGCACATTTAACAGCTAAGATGAGCTTCATATAAAATGTTAGCCTAGCTAGTAAGCAACAGAACCGGGATTAAAACTCAGTTCCTTTTAGACTCCTGAGTTCATGCTCTTTCTCATTCACCTTATTCCTTCAGCTTGTACAGGGAACCTGCTATGTGCTAAGCATTACACTAGATGATTACTCACTGTCAAAAGCAACAAGTACTCTTGGAAAGCAGAATTGATTTACTTAGTTAACATCTTTAGGATATGTCAGCTATCTGCACATTACAAATGTTATTACTAGAAACATCCCTCAAACAAGAAACAGAAAACCGGCTGCTCTAAACAAGAAAGCAAACCAGTTTTGAGAAGATTTACAATGTGGATCTGCTGAAAGCAGAGCTCAACTCAGGGTTAAAATGGTATGTGGGACATATTTCTTGAAAAGAATCTGTTGATAAGGTTCAAAAGCCACAAACATGTCTGTTAATCGTCATAACGAGAGTTTTAAAAATTCTCTTGTAGCTTTGAAATTTCACTTTAAGGAAATTACAGAAAATGTAGAAAAATTATATTTATAAAATGGTAGTGCTTATGTTAGTGTTATTTAGTAAGTACCTAAAAGATGAGTGCAACCTGTAAGTTCAAAGCGGAGAGAATGATGACAAATGATCACAGAAACTATTTATAAATTTAAAGTTAGTAAAAGCATAAAAATTATGTAACTGCAGTGAAAAATGCACACTTACATAAGACACAGTGAAGAAAGCAGAATTCAAATCCATCTGCTATGATTACAAATATGTAAAAGTGTTTTTTAAGAGGCTGGAAGTAAATACTTTAAAATTATATTTGCTATGTGGAATAGTCACAGTCGGGTCTGTCTCTGTATTTTTGGTTGCATTGTTTCTTCCAGAATTTCTAACGGATTTTTATAATAGCGTATGCCTTCAAGATTGGAAAGAACCAGAAGCAAGGTCTCACTCTGACCACCAGGGAAAGCTCCCGTGGTTGGACTACAAAGCCTTCATCAGAGACTAGCCAAGTGATCAGAAAACTCAAGCAGAAAAATGTCTTTGCAAAACAGCCTGCAGTGTCCAGCTGGGCACTGCACAGTGACGGTGACAAAGGGGCGCATTCCAGAAACCAAGGAAATGACGACAGGAGAGTAAACACTAAAGCAGAATGAGCCCCGCAGAGCGAGCCAAGCAGCCAGAGCCGCAGGCACGATGCTCATCCCAGGCAGGTTCCCCTTGGCAGACAGGTGAACGAGGAGGTCCGGTCAGGCAGACCCTGCGTCAGCAAGTGCCTCTCACTCACAACCTCAGCGTCCCTGCTTCTATGAGGCCCGTGACCTGGGCACCCTGCGCTGAGCGCTCCTGGCGTCTCGAGTGACGCTGTGAAGTGACGCTGGCTGTCCACGCCCAGAGAGTGATCTACTCACACAGCCCCTGAACAGAGACACCGACGCTCGTCACGCTGGTGCCGCGAAGGCGTCGGGGACGAAGACGCGGTCCCGCTCTCAACTGAGCAGCACCTCAGAACCACCGGGGACTTGGTAAAATATTTCTTTTTGAGGTTTTACCCCTGATTTCGATTTAGTAGGTTTATTTCAGTTTATTTCAGTACCAAAGACTCTTATTTCTTAATAAGTACCTGAGGGATTGGAGACATTTAGGAACCCATGAACTAAGCTACACATGTAGTATAATTTTAGCATTTAATATAGCAGAAAGTATTTTTTTTTTTTTAACACACTGCTGAGAGGAGCAGCGGGCGAGGTAGGAGAGGTCTGCTGCGCCATGTGGGTCCCCCCCCTGGCAGGCAGCAGGGATCGAACTCGCGCTGCAGTGGCCATGGTTTGCCTCACAGTGCGCTGCTCAACCCACTGCGCCACCAGGGAGGCCCTAGCAGAAAGTATTTTTCCTTCAGTAAAATCAATGAATAGTTTTAACAGGACATTTACTTAAGCAGACTATCCACTCCCCAACCATGCCAGAAAGCAGAATATTTACCTGGTAGTCCAACATGCAGAAGCTTGGAAAAAACTGACAAATTCGGGATTCAAAAAAATAGGGGAAAATCCAGAAGATGGGCAGTTCTTTGGGGTTGTTGTCTAATGGGTCACGAGAGAGAGAGAGAGAGAGAAAATAAGAAACTGACAGTAAAGAAAAGTAAAACCGATAACGTAACTCAAACACTTCTGCTATCAGGACATCAGGACTGACTGCAATTGTTCAGCACACCGAAGTCAGACCTGAGGGGAGCATGTTCGCCAAAGTGCCTCAGACAACTTGACCTTCTCCCCAAACCAGTGCAAGCAGTCTGCCCTGTCTAAACACAGCTACAAAGCACATGTGAAAGGCATTCTTATGTGCATACCACTTTAGGTAAAAAGAAAGCTATTACACTCAAAAAGTGGGAAGTAACAAAGAAGTGCCACTTTGAAACCCAAAGGTAGTCACGATGTGACACAGGAAACCCTGGGCTAGGCAACAGGGGGCCTGAGGTCTGAGTCCTGGCTCTAGCCATCACTCATCGCCACTTGAGGGATGAATCAATCTCCATCACGCACGATTCTTAAGAACAATCATAGTGAAATTAACTTTAAGAAAAGCAGTCTGCACAGCTATTATTTAAGGCTGCCCACAATGCTAAGCATTTTCTGTATACTATGTCCTTAATATACCTTTGAGTTACAACAATAATCCCATATTACAGAGGGGGAACGTAAAACCACTGACATAAGTAGTCTGTTCAAAGTCACACAGCTGGTAAGTGGCAGAAGTGGAATATGATACATAAGGTCTTTAGTGCTTCCCCAATACCACTGATTTACCCACTTAATAAGCAAACTTAATAACCAAAAGCAAGTGAAATATTTAAAACTATCAGTCATGTCTTATGTTTCATTTGTAAACTGTCCCCAAAACACACTCCCTGCATGGCACAATTAATGGAGAGGCCAGTAATTTATCACCTTGAATGCTGGAAACTAAGAAATGACCAGACTGACTAATTAAATACTTCTACAGAAAATACTTGGCAGTCCTACAGCATTTTAAAACGAGCAGTAACCCCCAATCACTGGCCTCCTCTAGCGTGGGTATCTGTGCGACACCAATAACCACTGTTAGGCTGCCGGGTGTCCTCACTTCCCTCCTAAATCTTGGCAGCTCAGGATTCTGGGCCAGACGGTGGTGCCCAATGAGTGATCTAGACAAGACTTTAGGGACAGGGAATGTAAGAGCCGTGAAGACAGAGGCACGTGTCTGCGTGCTCGCCGCTCTACTGCCAGCACCTAGCGGCACGTGCTACACAGTGGCTACTCTGTAAATACTTACCGAATAATGACCACAGTTCACTGTTCTTCATAATGCCCCCTATGCCCACCTAAAACAAGTATTTTATCCACCAGTCATTTTAAAAACACAAGATTAGGATAATAAAAAGGATCTCACGGTAATAAAAATAGCCACATCATCAAATAAGCTGGTTTTTTAAAAAAGACAAGAACCCAAGACACGTCTATTTTATCAGTGCTCTGATTCAAGGAGCTCTGCTAACATCTGACAGGGAGTAGATACATAGATACATGTTTATTCTGCAGTCAGTAATAGATTACACACCTTGACTTTGACCTTCTTTCCACATAGCAATTAACTTCTTGAATGTAACAGCCAGAGGTTCAACCAAGCCACCAAAAGGAGGATCTGTCACCATAATAACGCCTTCACCTTTGTCTTCCTGTAGAAAGGTTCTGCACACTTCAAGGGCAGCCTGGAACAAACAAAAGTTCATTTCTAAATTAACACAAGTGGAAGGCACTTCATCCCATCTGGGAGAGAATGCATTAGGCTCAATCTCACGCTTGGTGCTGAAACGTCACCCATCCTGCCACCCCATCCCCCGGTGACATCCTAAAGCTACTCTCATTCGGCTCCCATAAGATTTTATCTTTGAGTTCCTTGATAAGCAGGTTTTAAAATTGCAAATTCAAACACCATCACTATCAGAGGACTACACATTTCAAATGGTTAAATTAAAAAACTAAAATTAGTAACCTAAAAGACAGAAACTCATTACCCGTGAACACTAAAATGCTAAACTCAATTCAACAAACAGGAGCTGCGTCTGTGCTAAACCCTGGAGATGCAAAGACAAAGAAGACATATTTTGTCCTGTCTGGTTTGCCCACTGCCCAGGAGTCCAGTTTAATAAGAGCTACAAGTTACCAGTAAGACGTGCACATGTTTTTTTGAGTACCAGGCATATCTGAACAGGTACACTAAACAAATAAGTGAAAATTCACAGGTAACAAAGCTTATCGAGGGCAGGAAACCAAGCTATTAACACATTTCCCCAACAAACAGATTGAAGTGTTTTTAGTAACGGCAAAGTTCATATTAACCATTGTCAGGGGTATTTATCATTTTTTGCTTTGGGAGAAGTTAAGAGACACCTGTAATATAAACTCCAGTCTACTGACTTTGTAGCAGTTTTTAAGGCCTATATTTCACCTGTAAAAACAAATCAACGGAGATTTTAAAGCTTAATAGCATTTTAAATTTTAATAAATCTATGTTTACTTTGTAATAAAATACATACTTTTCAATTACTAATTCTGATGACCCAACTGATGAAAGGAAAAAATGACAACCTCCTAATCCCTTTTTCCTGGAAAAGTATTAACTTCCTACCGGCAGTCTGATGGTAAAGGATGGCATGTCAAGAAGGTTAATCACTTTTCAAGAGCTGCCTGTCACTGACTTAACCTGCCACACCAACAAGGACTTCAAGTACAGAGGATGTTATTGAAAAACCTTCAAGTTCCTTAGAGTTAAAAGTGTATGTATGTGTGTGTATATATATACACACACACACTTTTATATATATCTATAATATATAATTTATATATATATAAATTAACAAATAAGTAATATCTAAACCCTTGACTGAGTTTCAAAACATCAAAGATCATCTCTCCAGTAAGAATCAAGGGCATCGGGCCTCCCCAGTGGCACAGAGGTTCAAGCCTCAGAGCTATGAAGCTGTCTGCACCCAGTGCAGTGGGAGTTGGATCCCCAGCCAGGGAGGTGAACCATGTGGCACAGCAGACCTCTCCTGTCTCACCCGCTGCTCCCCTAAGCAGTGTATTTCAGTAGAAGCCTGTTCTTCTCCCCACTCTGTCTCTGGTGAATCTTCTTGCCCCACACCCCCGTACTTCTGGCCTATACCCCCGTTCTTATATGCATAAATAAAATAAATCTTAAATTAAAAAAAGAAAGACTCAACGGCATCATATCCCATCCTGAGCTGCAGAGGCTCCACATGGTGACTGGCTGCCTCTGGCACAGATGCTGGCTTATGCCACCTACATGGACAGCGACCTGAAAAAGTGCTGGCATTAAAAATAGCTTATCCTCTACACAAACTTTAACCCCTTTTACCATTTAGGCACATGACATTTTTTGTTACCTGAAAGAAAACCCCATGTGGGGAATTCCTGCTTTTTAATTCCAACTACCGTTCAGTATTTCTGTGCAATGGCTGAGGCTAGTAGACAGTAGAACCATTAAAACAGTTTTCTATAGATAAGCACTGCAGTTGCAGCGCTACTTAGAGGCTGCTCCCAAAATATAGAAAAAAAAAACCTGACCTGGACAACTGTATTCTTCTGGGAAAGATAAAGTGGAACGTGGTCTCAGTGGCTTATTCAACATTTCTTCTAGAAACGTTTTCAGTTATGCTATAAACTTTCAATAGTAAGTTATACAGGGGCCTCCCTGGTGGTGCAAGGGGTTAAGGTGCAGCACTATGAGGCTGTCCGCAGCCACTGCAGCACAAGTTCAATCCCCGGCCAGGGAGGGGACCCACATGGCGCAGCAGACCTCTCCTGTCTCGCCCGCTGCTCCCCTCAGCGGTGTGTTTCAGTCAGTACACATGTTCTGTTCCCCACTCTGTCTCTCACCCCCATACCTCTGGGCTCTACCCTAGTTCTTGTATGCATAAATAAATAAATCTTTTTAAAAAATAGTAAGTTATACAGAGTTCGAAGAAAAATGCTAATTACGTTACACTCGTGAAATAGATGAAATTGCTAGGCAACTGGTAGATGGTAGTTACATGTGATTTTTTTGTTCTTGTTGTTACTGTTCAAAATAAAAAGCAAAATCATGTTAGTGTGTAGAGGCAGGAAGGGGCAGCACAGGAACAAGGTTGGGGATGGGTCTTAGCAGACGGGTCAAGGAAAGAGAGTCTTGGAGCCTTCGGTGGCTTTTCATGCTTTTATTAGTAGAGGTGGCCAGGTACATGGCAGGCAGGGGTGCCGGGAGGGTGGGGGGTACGCCGGGAGGCTGGCAGGCCTCCCGGTGCATCTCAGTGTCTCGGCTGCTTTGCTGCTGCTTGCATTGGTCAGTACCGTCGGCCCTGTTGGTTCTGGCGTCCTGATGACGACGCCCATTTAAGCCCGTATCCAACTCAGGTGCGCCCACCTGCGCATGCCCACTCTGGAATGCTCGCAGCACCGCAGGTGTCCATCATCACAGTGGTGGGAGGGTGGAAAGACCTGATTTCTCTCTGACCCTACACAGTGTTAAAAACAAATACACAGACCAGCCAACTTCTGGTCCGCCACGGCAGCATCTCACATCTGTTGCTTCCTCATCTGGGTGTCACCAGCCCTAACTGCACCTCTGGTTAGGTAGGGGCTCAAGACCCCAGGGTTTCCAGAAGTCGCACTGGACATGTCCACTTCAATATTCCACCAAACCTCACTTCCAAGCTGCCCCATTCTGCTTTGAAGAATGAAATAAAAATCCAGGTCACACTGACAAGTCATCTCTGACCTGTCCCCTAGTCTCCTTACTAGCTCGTCCGTTTATCGCCATCTGTGAAAGACCCGCAGAGCCCACTTCCTCCCTCTCCTTTTCTGCCTAGAAGTCCCTCATCATCTATTACTCAGTTATTTTTCCCCAGGCGATTTCTTTTTTTAGGGTGAGCTTTCTGATGCTCATCTAATCAGCTCTGAGACCCCAGTGATTACCAACCACATGTGCCCTTTGGGAAACAGAAATGTGTCTGGTTCTCACTGCTATTTACTTCAACACTTGGTGTTCACAGCTACCAGGGCTGAAAAATACAAATCCCATGCTAATGTGATTCCGGTGGAAGGAGAGCACCATTGACTGTACTTACTAAGTCAGGAGACTCCTTTTTCGGTCTCAACCAACAATTTTGAATTTGTTTTCATTTCCTGAGTGACCTGTTTTCCAGCCTTGCTTGGTTATCATTCTGTCCTTAGCTAATATCTTTAAAGCACAGTATACACTTATGCCCAGCTCACCATCTTTTAAAAAAATCCTAACCTATACGCATATATGTATGGGTACCCAGCAAGTCATCGTCTTGACATCAACAAACATTTGCTCATCTCTGTCAGGTGTGACTTCTTGGTTGTTTTGCAAGAGGACTGCTGTGCTGTTCTTCCAGAGTGACATTTTTAGCATCGTGTATTAAAAACCTTTTTCGAAGGCACCATCCTTATTTTTTATTTTTTTTTATTTTTTTAAAGATTTATTTATGCATACAAGCACTGGGGTACAGGCCAGAGGTGTAGGGGGGGGTGAGAGGATTCACCACAGAGAGCGGGGAGCAGAACAGGCAGATCAAC
>JAGFMF010011878.1:233501-313299 GCA_019455555.1 Galemys pyrenaicus
CCCCTGGCCGGCAGCAGGGATCGAACTCGTGCTGCAGTGGCTGCGGTTTGCTTCGTAGTGCGTTGCTTAACCCACTGCGCCACCAGGGGAGGCCCCCATCCTTATTTTTTAAAGACTATTTTTGGGAATCGTTTTAGGTTCACAGCGCAATTGAGAAGAAGGTATAGAGATATCTCACTACTCCCCACCCCCACACATGGACAGCCTCGCTCACTGCCAACACCCCCACCAGATGGGACATTGGTTACAACCGATGAACCTACATTGACACATCACCCAGAGTCCATGGTTTACTTTAGGGTTCACTCTTGGCACTGCCTATTTCTCAAGGATGGATTTAATAAAATCATAAATCTCCTTATCCGGGACAAGAAATTTATCGGGGTGGCAGACACCAAACAACTAATCCTGGAATTCTTATTTAATAACATATTGTAAATCTACGAAGGAGAATTTGACTTTGTAAAGGAGTCAGGGAAGGGTAAAAAAAGCGACTTGGGACAGTGCTCGGAAAGTTGGGGTAAAGGTAATAAGGCAGAAAGAGAACAGAAGGCAGAGGAGACGGCGTGGATGAAAGCCCTGCTGGTGGAAAGGTCAGTTCAAGGTGAAAGTCATATGTCCCGAACACGAACAGCAGTGGGCCCAGGAGGAGGGGCTGGGCAGCACAGGAGTCAGGTCACACAGAGCCACATGGGTCTAGGCAAGAAAGTGGAGCCCTATCCAAAAAGCAGAGAAAAGTCCAAAAGAGGAATAACATGATTACGTCTAGATAAACAAACAAAATCAATAAAATATGGAAAAGCCACAATTTGATCTAGAAAAAGAAGTACTCTTGAATGCATTCTTCCATTAAAAAAAAAATAGATAACGGTATAATTCTTACCTTTCCATCAAAGAAGTGATGGTTAAACATGTTATAATGGCAAAAACTATCTTCCATATAAAACTGTGAATACCTGTAAAATAATTGGTTTATTATTAGTTAGTTTACCAGTCACAGCTGTAAATAAATATAAGCTCAATTATAAACTACGAAATTACACCTTTAACAAATCAATTTCATCATTTCTTAACTTTCTGAAATAATACGTTCCAAAATCTGAGGAGCCTGTAACAATATATGTATAACAAATAAAATATTTTCCCAAACTTAAAAAAAGATAGCAATATTCATATATAACATACACGGGTGTTTATGAAACCAAAGATTATATATAAAAATGTTAGAGATTACTATAAATTATGTAAGTTATGTTTGAGATGGGTTGGCAATTAAAATACTCTAAATATTTTAAAGAAAATTTTAAAGACTGAATCAAGATTTCTGCTCAAGAGTTGATTATTTTCTTCTGTGGTTAATAAAAAAAGCATTTAATACAAACTTTTTATCTATTGTAAATTAGTTCAATACAATACATCTCAAGATTAAAAATATGAAGTAAGAGTATTTCATATTTACCGAATTAGTGCCAAGAGAGGAATGCTTACTGACAGAATCATCTTATTCTTTTAACATGCTACTTTAAAATGCAATCAGCAGAACGAGAGTACCAGTTTTAGGTATTAACATTTTATAAATTTTTGCTAATTTACCAGGCAAAATTCAAACCACATTATGGTTTAAATTTGCATCAATTTGGTTTCTTACAAGACTGAGCTTTCTTTATTCCTTAACTGCATATGTATGTGTAGCTTCATGTGTTTCCTATTTATATAAATATAGGTCCTAATGTTCTTGCTGATTTCTGAGGTTCTCATACAATATAGAAACCTCTTTGTTATTTCAAGGGGATTTTTGGACTTCCAAGATTCGCTACAAACAATTCACATATGAGCCATATCATCCTTTGACAGAACTCATAACCTAACGTTAGAGAAAAATCAGAGACACCCCCTTACCTAGAGGGCTTCCTCAGCCAGAGCATGACAGACAGTGTCACTTCTTTGCTTCTGCTTTTACCCTCATTACCCACTACCATGTATACCTGCTTAACCAGCCACGGAGGGAGTCACCACAGCTGACAACACTGGTTTGTCTTCTTCTTGCACTGGGGCTGAGAGTACCGGCTCTCTTGTGATATGGCCTGGTGTCAGACTCCGAGTCTGTCACTTATTACATTTGTCAATTTAGGAAATTAAACTAGCTGAATCTCAGCTTCTTCCACAAAATTGGAAAAATAACAGTTTCTACCTCAGAACTTGGTAAGAATAAATGAGGTGATGTACATAAGTTAATACCATCCCAGCTATACAGCATTTACTAAAATGTAGGATATCGTTATTTTAGTAAACAACAGCTAGAAAAATTTATGTCTTCATGTCTCTAACATTAGAGATGTTTATATCCAACCAAAATTTCTCTCCTATAACATGAACCCATTTCTTCTTGATCTATGGAAATTAGAATAACAGGTTTTCATCACTCTAAGTACAATATCCCCTACTATCATTTAGGATATCGTTAGTACATCTGCCAATTTCATAAAACATAAATTTGCACTGGAGAAATAAAACAAAGGTTCAGATTAATGAAAAACATTTAAACTATATGCTTTAATCTGGTAAACATTTCAAAATCTGTGTGACAATGTCAATTACCGTCAATAAACTAATGTCTTCCTAAATACACCTACCCCCACACACCTATGACCAGTTACTGTATACACAGATCTATCTCAGTACTAGTACCAAGTGTGTCAACTATCATTCAAGGGGCTTTTTTCTGTCTTGCACTGCTTTGTAAGTGGACGCAAAGGAAAACACACTCCCTTTCTAAATATATTTCTGCCTCCCTCTCCATTTTTTTACTGTTCACAAAGGCATAGAAGTCATTTTTTTTATTAAAAAAGAAAATTTCATTTACATAAAATTCAGCCCAGCACACATGTCCAAAATGTCCTAGGGAGCAGCAGGCAGAGCCAGAGAGAAAAAAGCCAGGATTTCAGCTCTAAGTTTCCACCAAATACAAACAAGGGAGCATAATTTTTCATATTTTAAATTATGAAAAATCACTTAACATTACCCACTTAAAATGGAATTGGACACAAAGAATTATTCTCTCCATTGACTAAGACAAACAAAACCAATCAGAAGCACAAGCTCTTGAAAACTGCTCAAAGGACATTCATTTAATTTGGCCATTCATTCTCTTTAAATGAAGTCAGCTACCAAGTGTGAAACATGCTCTACACACAGGAAATGCAATCAAGAGCTGAATAAAATTAGTTCATGAAATGAACCTAAGAATTTCTCTTTTTTTCTTTTGACATAACTTTATTTGGATGATAGTTTGCTAAATAGTCTCACATCTTTCATGCTAAAATTAGAGCATCTAGAAATCCATCTTAGTAAACGTTAACTTCAAACCTTAAACCCCCTGAAAAGGAACTGCTCTAGACTTAAGGCAGTTCTCTGTAATCTCCGACAGACCTTCTGTGAGGCAACAACAATAAGCCAAAGTCAAAGTGCCAGAAGCAACTGCTCTCTGCCATTCGTACAGGCAGGAAAAATGACCAGATTTAACTGTGGTCTTTGTGAGAGACCTGAACCAACCACACACGCTGTCACACCGGTAACCAGTAAGTTCATTCAGAACACGAGTGTGTTTCAATAAGCCAGCTGCCTCCTAACAGCCAATGTTAACCTTTTACAGAACTGGTCAACTAACAAACCACAGTGTCAACAAACTAAGGAGGTAGGATATCCCCAACACAACAGATTTAGCTTTTGCTTGCAACACACACAGATGTTTAGACATGAAAAAGTACCAGCATATTCTACTGGTGAAGAAATAAGTTTATCGTATCCCCTACTCTGGCAAGTCGACTCCGGGTAAAGTAAAACTATAAGGCATAGCACTTAAGGCAAAAAGTTAGGGACTATGTAAATTTTCCAAATTAAAAGTAAATCAGGTAAGATGAAAAGAGTTGCAAAACAATGTGCCTAACAGGTTTAACAGTACTAAACAATATGCTTAAAAATATTTCTTGCTATGTATATACTATCACAAACATTTTTTAAAAGTAAATCAGGGCTTTAGCAATTAACAATATAAAGCAAAGGAAATGATTTAATTTACAATAACAACAAAGAGAAAAATATTTAGGAATAAATGTAATATAAAAAGTGTAAGACATGTAGCCTGAAAACTAAAAAATGTCATTTAAATAAATTAGAGAAGGCCTGAAAAAATGGAAAGAAATCTCACATTCATGGAATGGAAAGCTAGGTTTTACATGGAAATATTTCCAGACAGATCTACAATGCAGTCATAAAAAATTCCAGCTGTTTGTAGAAACTGACAAGATGAACCTAAAATTCATTTGGAAATGCAAGGTCAAAACAATCCTGAAGGGCCTCCCTGGTGGCGCAGCGGGTTCAGCTCAGCGCTGTGAAGCATCTGCTGCACAGCAGCGCGAATTCGATCCCGGCTAGGGAGGGGACCCACATGGTGCAGCAGACGTCTTCTGTCTCCCCGCTGACCCCTCAGCAGTGTATTTCAGTCAGTCTGTGTGTTCTGCTCCCCACTCTGTCTGGTGGATCCTCTCACCTCCTGTGACTCTGGCCTGTACCCCAGCTCTCTTGTATGCATAAATAAATAAATATTTTTTTTAAAAAATCCTGAAAAAGAACAACACTGAAAGACTTACACTTCCCAATTTCAATATCTAATACAAAGTAACAGTAATCAAGATTGTGTGGTACTAGCACAAGGATAAGCAGAATATAACTAATAGTTAAAAATAAACCCATACATTTATGGTCATTGGTTTTTAATAACAAAACAATTAAGTGTAAAATGCATACTCAACAGCTGGTGATGAGGCAACTGATTCTCCGCATTGCAAGAGAATGAAATTGGATCCCAACCTCACACCACCTATAAAAATTGACTCAAAACAGATCAAAGACCTACACCTAAGAGTTATAATTATCAGACCCTTAGAAGAAAATATAAATATTCATGAACTTGTTTTAGGTAATAGTTTCATAGATAAGATACCTAAAACACAAGTACCCAAAGAAAAGAGAAAAACTAGACTTCATCAAAAGTGAAAAGAAAACCCACAGAATGGAAGAAAATATTTATAAACCATCTATGTGATAAGGGTCTGATACCCAAAATATATTGAAAATGCTTTTAATATAACAATAGAAAGGCAAGTAACTCATTGAAAAAATGGGCAGAGGAGCGAATATACACCACCAAATAGTTCAACAAACGGCCATAAGCACATGAAAAGATGCTCATTATTATTACCCATCAATAAAAAGAAAACAAAACCACAATGAGATAATACATCAAAAAGACAGATAATAACAAGTGTTGGCAAAGATATAGAGAAATCAGAACTGACATAAATTGCTGGTGGGGTTGTAAAATGGGGCTTTAGAAAACAATTTGGTAGTTCCTTAAGAAGCTAGGCATAGTGCTATATAGGATCCCCTAAATCTACTCCTAAGATACATACCTTGATGGGTTGAATTACATCCCTCCAGAATTCATCTGTTAAATCCCTAACCCCCCATACCTCAAAATATGTCTGTATTAGAAAAGGGCTTTTAAAGATGCTACTGAGTTAAAATGAAGTCTTCAAAGTTGGCACTGCTACAATATGACTGGTGTATTTACAAAAGGAAATGTGGACATACAAGGAGACACTGAAGATGTGCAACCCACGAGAAGACACAGTGAGAACACAGCCTTCTTCTGCAAGCTAAGATGAGAGGCCTCCAAAGAAACCAAACCTAGCAGCAACTTGACTGTGGGTGTCTTACCTCTGAAACTGTGTGAAAGACAACTAAATCTTTGTTGTTTAAACCACCTGGTATTTTGTTACAATAGTTCTAGCAAATTAAGACAAGAACCACAGATATGAAAAACATACATACACATAAAAATCTATATACAGATGTTCATAGCAACACTATTCAAACTAGCCAAAAAGTAGAAGTGGACTCAAATATCCATGCACCAGTAAGTGGACAAGTTAACATGGTAGATCCATACAACAGAAAAATTGAAAAATTCAGTCATAAAAAAAAGAATGAAGAACTGACTGACACGTGCTGCAATATGGATGAACTATGAAAACATTATGCTAAGTAGACACTAAATGCCATACATTGTATGATTCTATGTGAAATTTCCCCAACAGGCAAATCCAGAGGCTAGACATACACCAGTGGTGGCCAGGGCCTACAGAGGAAGAAATGGTGAGAAACTGCTTATGGGGAGAGTGTTTCTTTGGAAGGTGATGGAAATACTTCAGATTAGACAGTGGTGAGCTCTGTACCACATTATGGATAATACTAAAAACTACTGGTTTATGTATATGAAATAGGTCTCGGTTTTAACAAAGAAATATGCCTGAAATACAGCAACTAGAAAGAGCAACTATTTATCAATACATTGATTCTACTTTGAAAAAATGTTTATATGTATTAAAAAGGCCTAGAAAGCCAACATCCAGAGTGACAGAAGAAAAGATCATATTTGCTTAAAAAGGAAAAACAAAAGTAAATGAAAAATCCTCAGAATTTGAAGAAGTTCTTTGAAATGAAATGCTATGACTTTTTTTAGATTCTGAAAAAATTCATTACATAATTGTTATGTGGCTTCAAAGAACTATGCTATTGGAAAGACCCAGCCGCCCACATTACTGGAGGGCCTCTGGCAATGACAGATCTATAGAGTTTGGATGAATTCCTCTGTGGACAGGTGATTTTTTTGGATGGGGGCAGGGGGTGTCTCTCCAGCACCTGTACTCCCTCCTCCAGTCAAACACCTGTTTCCTGTGGAGAACCTCGCCCACCACGTGTTTGGTCAGGAGCTGGTCAGAGCACCATACTGCCCGCCATAGCCCTGGCGCTAGAGGGAGCACGAGACCCAGCCAAGGGAAGCAGTCGCCCCAGGTGCTGCTGCAGGAAGTCTCAGGAAAGACTGCCCCTCCACTTGGCAGTCAGGCTGGAGGACGGGAGCTTAAAGTTGCTGCCCACAGAAGTCCCAGGCAGAGAAAGACAGAACGAGAGGTGGAGCCGGGAAGATGGAGCCCTGACAACACTGAGGGAACCTACGGTCTCAAGTGGACAAAAGCCTGCTGGATCCCACCCTCTGGCAGCAGGACCCAATACATCCCCTGACACAAACGACTTCCGCTGAAAGATCCCTGAGTGCCGGATCCTAAATACACGAGCAACCTGGAAACCAGGTATTAATTCATCAGAAAACAAATTAAAAGTGCGTCTGCCTTGTTTGGGGGAAGAGAAAGCATATATCATTTCAGATTCTCGTCAATAAATACCAAAATACTGGCCAAGCAGACTCTACCCAGTAAATGAAAAGCAACACCAGCCCCTACCCCTTCGATCCACACAAGAACACGTAAATGATAGTAACAACACGGTGTCTGAGAGACCCACCCTGAACTCCTGGAATACAAACTACTACAGACAGCAGGAAGAGTGCTTCAAATTTACAGGTCACAGAGACAAAGGTTGGACATGTGTGCTAAAAATCCAAAATCTCTATCTTCTAAATAACCCCCAGAATGGAGATTCAGAGTGTGGTCATCTGTCTCTTCTCAGACGCACTTAATTCTGACCCGCCCCACAAAGCTTGTCTGTCTGCCACGTTTTCACTCCCTTCACTTCAGGCTGTGTCAGTGAAGCACAATATACACATCATCTGGTAAAATGGATTAAAATGCATGTCTTATCATCCTTAAAACATCATGATGAGATAAAATCCTCGAGGACGTTCAGATATTTTTGAAAAACAATCCTATGAGAAGAAATTTCACTCAGTGAGAATTTATTTCTCAGTTACAACCAAAGACAACTAAACACATTCACAGAGACTTAGGAGGCACAACAACAAGAGAAATCTTCTGCCTCCCTGTCTGAAATATGGAAGATTATATGTTGAGTTTATAGGACTAAAAGCTGCTTTACAACCAATTATTGTTTCTAGGGGCCTCCCTGGTGGCGCAGTGGGTTAAGCAACGCGCTATGAAGCAAACCGCAGCCACTGCAGCAGGAGTTCGATCCCTGCTGCCAGCTGGGATGATAAGCCGCCTGGGGCAGCAGACCTCTCCTGCCTCGCCCGCTGCTCCTCTCAGCAGTGTGTTTCAGTCAGTCTGCCTATTCTTCTCCCCACTCTGTCTGGTGATTCCTCTCACCTCCTGTGACTCTGCCTTGTATCCCAGCTCTTGTATTCATAAATAAATAAATCTTAAAAAAAAAAACAAAAAAACAATCAATTATTGTTTCTAAATGTTAATCAAAGGATTATAATAAGGTCACAATAAGATAGAAAACATTAAAAAAAAGGAGACGGTGAAGGAGAATATTATATACTTTGTAATATTACATATCATGACATTATATATTACAATTACAATGAAGGAGAATATCATACACTTTATAATGAGAGAATACCTTCTAGTTTGTAAACATACCGGAAGTCAATATCCAACAGAAGACTTTTAATGTTAGACTTCATGTCACCTGATGCTTTCAACCTGATCAGCTCATGCAACCTAAAGCAATTAGTGAAAGCAAATTTAATAAGAAATTATAAAGGCCATAGATAACAGCAAACAAACAAATCAACCATCAACATGCTCCTAATATTTCTAATATTTCCCAGAAACGCTGAGGAGACTTTGGAAGCAGCCAAGGTTTCAGTTTTGCAAATAATTTATAAAGGGCAAAACAGAGAAGTCGAAAATTATAAACAAAATTCATGAATAAAATCAGACAGCCTCTCATGTACCAGTGATCTACAGGGACTCTCTCCAAGGCAATCCCGGAGGCCCCTTCTCACAGAGGGAGCGCGCTGCATACCTACTTCCTTGAGGACTCATCTTCACACTTGACCCTGAACACAATAAACCACCAAAGACACATTTTCCTTAGGGCTTAAAGGTAATGCTTGGAGAAGTGTTTAAAAGTCAAGGGCCATACCTGGGTGTCCCGACACACAGCGCCCTTCTGAATCCGAGGGCACAGAGCAGGTCTATCAAGAACTGACAGGTCCTGTCGGCAAACAGATACTGAGCATTTGTCTTCTTGTTCTCCAGGGGATAAAGCAGTTGACTGGGTCTTCGTAACTGGGTGACAGAAACGTCACCCACCACCTGATGCCCACGATGATCCTCCCACTCGGCTGGTAGCAGCAACTGCTGGCATCTTTGACAAAACGTTCTCTGAGACAAGGGCAGCTCAATAAACCTCAAGTACCTTCAAGACAAAAAACCCAAAGAGATATATTTTAAGATTATTGTTTTTTAGTATTTTTAGTATCCAAAAGTATTAGTACTTCCTAAAGAGTAGTGTGCAAAGAAGCAAAAGTGGGGAAAAAAAAAAAATCTGTGGACTGTTGTCTAGAATTGATGTCTGGCCACATACCTACCAAGTGGGAAAGAACCAGCAATTTCACAAGAATTGAGATGCACCAATTGAGTCACTGAATGAAGATCAATACCCATTTACAATGTGAATATAATATATTACTCAAACAGCTTAGTAGTAATGGAGACTACCATCGGGTTTAAATTTATCGACAAACCCATGTGTTCTAACTCTGAAGTGTTAAACAGCCCGGCTCAGTATGACAGTCATTTTAAAATGAGAAATTAGATCATTCTTCAAGCTCTTATGGTATATTTAGCAAGAAAAAAAAATCATCTCCTCAAAGAGAAAATGTGCCCACAAGCCCTTGATTCTTAGCAGTTATGATGGAGCTAGTTCTGGGAAGTTTAGGCCCGGCCCCCAAGAGCCAAAGAGAGTTCAAAACTTTAAAAACAAAAAAATCTATATAGGGTCGCTCCATAGGGCCTTTTGCAAATCAGCCTTCTACCTAAACTCAGTGACACCCCTTTTTCATCCTCTTTTCATTTTACTAGAGATGATTAAAGAGAAAATAATCACAGTATGTTTTTAAAAATTGCTGATTTTGAATATGTAATACCAACTATGAAATCAACATAAGAAAACAGAAGACAAATAAATAAGATTATCAAGACTCAGAGAGGCGCAGAAATGTCGACATCCACATGTCAAGGAGGTCACGTAGGTTTCTGAGAGAGGGGGGTGGAGTTACACGGTTTCAAATGAACAAATCTGTGCCTAGAGACTGAACAACGCTAAGCCAAAGCAGGTTTGCAAACTCCCCGTATGTAGGCACAGCTTCGCTTCAAAGCGCCCAGCAGTGACGAATAGATGTTCTGAGTGGTGACAGCAAGAAATAGGCTTATCACATCAGAAATGTAAATGTTTCTAGCCGTGTGATAACTGTTCTCTTGACAACCTTATCTATGACAGGAAAGAAAGAGAAAGAAACCTAAGAAGAAACTTTTATAGTAATTCAAAGTAAGCATGTCAACAGAGAAAGAGAAACGCCTGTAGACAGCACCACACGTGCCTTGCCATGGAAACACTGAGCCTACGCCTGCCTTTCATGAAACAGTCAGTGCCCAAGTGCGTGCCTGCAGCCACGCTGGGCAACAGAGACGGGCGCAGCACGCTGGCCCTCCAGAACACATCAGGCAGAAGGAAACGCATGGAACAACAGTTTCAAGATACTGGACACTGGCGGCCAGACGGTGATGGCTGAGAAGAGGGATGAGGAGACGGGAGGGTTCCGCTGCCCAGGGCCAGCCGCAGCAGCGAGCTGGCAGCACAGGAGCAGGGGACCTCGGCGCAGCTCTGTGAGCTGACGCGATTAAGGTGAGGACGGGTGGAGGCCGGGTGCTGAATCCACGGGCGGAGTCCTGGAGAAGGCAGGTGGCGTGCTCGGCGAGCAGCAAAAGGACGCGAGAGACAGTGCTGCAGACTTGTGGCCGTGTCCTCCTATGCATGCTGACCACGGGCCTGTGAGAAGAAACTGCCCAGGGGGCAGCAGCGAGTCCCGCCAGGGAGCAGGTGCAGTCACCACCAGGTATACTCGCGGGGCAGCCGATGCTGTCCCTGACCAGCTGGAGTGAGACCGCTCAGAGGACACGGGCAGCAGGGGAACAGCGCAGAAGCTGCAAGGAGAAAATAAGCCCGACCCCAAAGGCCCCACCGGTCCTGCCCAGAAGCCTGGAGACGAGCCCTCACAAGCAAGGGCTGACACCTCTTTCAGTAAAGGATCAGGTCGTGGCGATATCGAGCACGGCAGGCCGCACAGTCTCTCTGCCATGAGCAGTCGTGGCTGCAGCGCAGAAGCCACCAACGAGCACCTGCACGTGAGCAAGAAGGGCAGGTGGGGCCGCAGCCCGCACAGGAGCTCCAACTGCAGCCGAGTAATTTTACTGTGTCCCAGAGGAAAGCCCTGCGGTGTGTAAAGGGATTAAAAACATCCAGTCTACAATACCATGATGTAGAATTCACACAGCCAGCAGGAAATCGAGTATTCCGGGCATGCAAGAAAAAGGAAAACATGACCCATAACTTTGGGGGTGAGGGGCAGAAATCAATCAGGCCAAGCCAACCCAGAGATGGCCTGGGGTGATACGGTGACACCCTCGATAGACAGGGCACCATTTTCCAGAGCTCCATTCCACATGTTCAAGAAGGTAAAGTGAGACACCATTAAGGAAAGATGTGGAAAATATTAATTATAAAGATTTTCTTTTTCATTGCCAGAGATGAAAACACTCTAAATAGGGATTGTCAGCTGTTCAGCCAGTACAGAAAAAAACACGGGTAGAACTGAAGGCACAACTCTAAAAATTTCCAAAGAGAAACACTAAGGGGCTTAAATATGTGAAAATAGAACCCAAAATGGGGGAAGGCAGGGAAAATTTTGAAAACCTGGCTGGAATTTTCCAAATTCACATCGAAAGAGTCAAGAAGCTCAGAAAACAAACACAAGAAACAAAGAAAATTACCAGACACAAAATAATAAAATTATCAAAATTTTAAAAATATATTCAAAATCAGCTGCTAAGGAGAGAAATTTTACAAGAGGTCAGAGGAGAATGGCATATTATATACAGAGGACAAATAAAAACTGTATCAGATTTTTTTTATTGGAAATAATACAAGCAATACTAATTCTACACAAATTCTTCTAGAAAATAGAAGAGCAGGATTCTAAATTCATTTTATCAAGCCAGCACTTCTAATACCAAAACCAGGAAAAAAAAATAGAACTAAAGACCAATACACCTCATGAACACTGGTTCAAACATTCTTTTTCTTATGTTGTATTTCAATAAAGTTAAAAAATATAAAAAAAGTTCATTTTTCTCTTAACAACCCACAGCCCCACTTGCCTAGGACAGTCCATTTTATATGTGTGGTCCCCTGGTTAGTATCTCCTTTTACTTTCAAAATGTATGCTGGTTTGGATCAAAATTATATGGTCACTGTACATGTAATTCCCATCATATTGTTAAAATTGTATCAAATTCAAAATGCACAATTCAAAAAGAATAATTTTTTTCTTTTTTTTCAAAGATTTATGTTTAATTTATGCACACAAGAACTGGGATACAGGCCAGAGGCACAGGTAGGTGAGAGGATTCACCAGAGACAGAATGGAGAGCAGAACAAGCAGACTGCCTGAAATACACAGGAACAGGCAAGGCAGGAGAGGTCTGCTGCGCCCTGTGGGTCCCCTCCCTGGCCGGGGATAGAACTCATGCTGCAGTGGCTGCAGATGCTTCATAGTGAGGTGCTTAACCTCTGCGCCACCAGGGAGGCCCTCAAAAAGAATAATTGCAATGAACTAAAAAACACAAAATTTCTGAAGTATGTGTTTTCATAATCATATGAAAACAATGACTTTTTTGGTCTACATTGGAAGTTACTGCAATGTCAAATCATTCCTCTGAAGACAAATTAAGAACAATGAGAGGAAGGATTAAACATTTGTCTTGCCCATGTGAACTGTAACAAGGTACTGCAACAGTGAATGAAACAAAGTTCTTTATAAAAAGATTGCAGTAAATACAAGCACAAACATTGAGAGGTCATTGTAACCCTTTGGCAACTTTTAGGAAATAATCATCAATTATTCCTTACACTATTAAAAGAAATGCTGATACAGAACTTCTCACCTTTTACAAGATATCTGCCCCCAAAATGTGATTTAAGTCTGATGATGCCGCCGCTTTACACAAAATACAGGAACAGCCTAAATGTTGAATGACAGACACTACAGGATACAATCAAACAAACTCAGAATGAGGGAAATTCTACAGGACAAAGGCAATGTGACTCCTCTTTGGGATCTTGATGTAACCAATTAGGAAAAGGTACTTTCGGGCTACTCAGAAAAATGTGAACGATAACTGTATGCTATAAAATATTAAGAAACTTCTTCTGGTATTTTCACAGAATTGTGATTGCTTTTCTAAAAACACCTAAGATATACAGAAACATATTTATAGATAAAATTACATAATATCTAGAGCAGAGGTCAGGGTTATAGGGTACAAGTGAACAAAATTAGCCACGTATTGCTAACTGATGAAGCTGGTGTGAGTACAGGAGGCTCTTGTATATTGTCCTGCTTTTGTGCATGCTTGAAACTTAGCAAAGTACTTGAAAGAAACACTATAAGTTAAAACACAAAGTTAATGAGCAAAAATGACTCCAGAAAATGACTAAGCAGGAATGGAATTATATGCAGTCTTAGTTTTTCATCCTTTGGCAATGGAAAACTTCCTAGAACTAGGTTTCCAGATGAGGCTTTACCTACTTCCTAGCAAGATAGAAAAAAAAAAAGAAACCCAAGATGGATCATCATGAAAAGTCACACCCCAGCAATAAAGATTCTAAAGCATGACAGGATCAAGCAGGTCACAGGTCACAAATAAAAGGCATTGAATGAACCTGAACATCTCAACTACCATAATGAAGACATAAGAAAACAGAGCATCGCCTTCCTATTCTAAAGAACAAGTATTTCCAACTTAGGATCCTATCCTTTGCATAGGTGGTATGAACATAAAGAGATTCTCAGAAATGCAAGATAACAAAGTATTTACTTCCTTAAGCATTCTAGAAAAAGACCAGCCTTTGGGTGGTAAAGATCAGACTGGACTTACAAATCTACAAAAACCCATTCAACTCTAGAACACTGCCCCAGAGGGTGGCCATGCACTGGCACTGGCTACCAGGTGATAGCAGATCCTGATGAAACAAGGGCAGACAGCAAGAGGGTATGTGGAGGAGCTTATAGCACATAACAAAATGCTTTGAGGTCTGTTCAATCTTACTGTTAAAAAAAAAATAAAAAACCTCTGGGCTTATCTCCTTTTTATTTTCTAATCATTTTTTAAAGATTTATTTTATTTATTTATGCACACAAGAACTGGGGTGTAGGCCAGAGGTGCAGGAGGGTGAGAGGATTCACCAAAGCCAGCGTGAGAAGCAGAACAGGCAGATCCAATGAAATACACTACTTGGGGGAGCAGCAGGTGCACCATGTGAGTCAGCATCTTGGCCTGGGATGGAACTCAGACCACAGTGGCTGGTGACAGCTTGATACCACTGAGACAATCCCTGCACCACCAGGGAGGCCCTCTAATCATTTATTTTTATTTTTGTTATCTTTAAAAAAGATCAGATCCCAGTGTACTGAGAACAAAAAAAACAAAAACATAAGTAAACAAAAGACTAACCCTTTAACCTAGATCATTAAAGAACCATCACTGTGGAAGACATGAAGCACTTCTGCAAAGTCCTCACAGAAAACATACAAACAGATTATCTTATTCTTTGACATAGACTCATTCAAGAATAAAGGAAGTAAACAGATATTTTTTGGACTTGAAAGAGCTCAGGTTATAAAGCTAGATGCCTGGGATCTTAATAAAGAAGGTCTGGACCGCTGGGCCCCAAGAAAAGGGCAACCATTCCAGATGGGAGGATGTCTTAAAGCTCTAGCAGATTTCTCCCAGAAGATGAAACCAATAGGTTATGTGACATCTGAGTGTTCTGAAAGGATCCAGACAACTGACGGAGTCTGCAGGTGAATCCATGATCAGCATGTAAACAGCTAAGCAAGTATAAAATCAAACAAAATCCAAAACTGCTACTAACTCCCAAGAAAAACAAAAAGTTGTGTGGGAAAGACTTTATGATTTATTACACAGTTCAGCTATGAGCAGCATTTATACCATTACACTAATGTAAACACTCAATTTTGATACAACCATATGAAAACTGGGCATGAAAAGGGTATAGATTATAACCAGAGACTGGGAGAAAGGGAACGGGCAGAAAGGAGGGAAAGAAAAATAAATAATCATTTTCCATATGGAATAAACAGATAATTTTTTAAAATGATAAATCAATGAGTAGCAGTGCAAGCAAGATTTTCACAGATAGGAAGATTTTCTAAGAAAATTAGCCTGAAGGGCTGAGCATAGCTGCTTCTGGAGAGGGGGAAATGAATAGGTGGGGACGGGAGTGTGGATCTTTGAAAGACCTGTGGCCACATACAAGTTTTCATTTTTTTTTTTTAAGATTTATTTATTTATGTACACAAGAGCTGGGGTACAGGGAGAGTCCAGGGACGTGAGAGGATTCACCAGAGACTCAGTGGGGAGCAGAACAGGCAGACTGACTGAAGTACACTGCTGAGGGGAGCAGCTAGCAAGGCAGGAGAGGTCTGCTGCACCACGTGGGTCCCTTCCCTGGCTGGCTGCAGGGATCGAACTTGTGCTGCAGTGGCTGCAGTTTGCTTCATAGTGCGTTGCTTAACCCACTGCGCCACCAGGGAGGCCCCACATACAAGTTTTCTATTGAAATTTAATTCATAAACTACATAATCACCCATTTAAAGTGTACCGTTTGGTGGTTTTAGAATGTTCACAAAGCTGTGCAGCCACCACCACTTATTCCACCTCAAAAAAATAAAAAAGAAACCCCTCAACAGTCCTTATTTCCTCTGATCCCCCAACCTCCAGCAACTACTCATACTTTTTCCGTCTCTAGTGATTTGCCTAGTCTGAAAATTTCACATAACTAGAATTATACAACACAATATCTTACATTTTTTGATTCTTAAAAGATTTGTATTTTAGAAATAAAAACTGCTAAAGGATGGATTTCAGCAAAACAGGAGAAAGGGAAAAATTATAGCAAAATCTGTGAATAAGCACTGAGTCCATTCAACCACAGAATAAAAACAAAAACAAATACAGGCATTACAGTCAGAGCACAAAATGTAAATAATATAAATTCAAATAAAAGTGGTGGTAAGAGAAGAGGCAGTAAGATACAGAGTAAGTAAACTGGTTTCCTAAACTGACAAATTATGTAGAACAGATTAAAACAATATTCAAAGGCAAAAAGCTCAACCCTAAAAGGAAATAATCAATTAAAATTTAATAGCAATTATAGAGAAGGAAAGAGATATGGAGAAGATAAATATGCTAAGTGTATCATTCCTCATTTCAGATAGATGAAGATAACCTAAAAAAGGAGGATTAAGCATGGTGTACAAAGTTACAACAGCAACCATTAGAACAAAATAAAGAAGAATCAATGTTAAAAAAAAAAAACTAAACATTTAGTAAGAGTAGGAAGAACCAATAAAACAGAAAGCACAAAATAATACAACAAAACTAAGACAAGCATACCTGCACATTTACTGTGAAAATGGACTAAAAACTAGCCCTTGAAACAAAGCCTTCCATGCCCCAGATCACAAAGGAAAACCCAATCACTCTAGTTCTTCCCTTCTGAGAAGTGTTTTTTCACATTTTAGCATCTACACTGCCAGATGTGGCCGGTAATTGCCATCAGCCAGAAGGAAGTCATAACATGCCTAGGACTGTGCGCAGCTGGTCCTGGCCCCTCAAGCTGTCATCTCTTCCACAAAACCAGACACGGCCTGAATAACAGGCAGGTGTCACTGCCGTCCCCAACACTAAGTCCTGACAGTTACTGTACCTGCAGCCCAGCCCCCAAGGCAGGGTAACAGGGCAAACCCTTAATGGCAGAGAAGTACACACTCATCGTTGAAAGGATGGAAACAACTATCAAGGGCTTTATAAGAGAAAGGAGAAGGCAGAGCTTCAGGTGGGTGAAGCTGTGCCAGGTCCCATGCTCTGAAACAGCTGACAAGGCTGCCTGCCACACACCTAGTGACGCCAACGGAGAGAAGATGCAAGCACCGGGAAGAGATGAAAGAAAGTGCAAAGCAAGGAGGGACCAGTGTGACATCATCACCCACCATCTGAGCCATCTCAAGACACTTAATGCACTACGTTTAATTCATGTGTTAAAGAAGAACACTGTTTCGTGAACCTTCACTTATATCTGCGTGCTCTGCTGGACTTGTCCTTCTGATCATTTGTAGTTTTTAACCTCTTGCAACAAGATAAATAGATCTTGTGCATCTTTCTCTCAACGCAAAAATCACATCAGACTCATCCGACTATACTGCTTTAGATTAACATTCAGAAACAAGGATGGTTCGAAGTTTGGTAGGAGAAACCTGGACAAAGAAGACTTTGGATTACTCAGCGCCCCTCTTATTGGTACTCACTACACATCCCCTGGGGAGGAGAAATCCATTCTGCTGCACCACTCAGCACGGCTCACAAATTGCAGGCTAGCATTTTGAAATGTCATTTTTATTGATCTCCATTTGATGTTCCATTTGCCTCTCCTGGAGTAGACAAATTATGTTTATGGCATTTCCCTAATAGCAAGCCTTGAAAATCTGAGTTTAAATGAGCTCTGAAAAACACAACCAAATGAAATATCAGCTAAACAAAACTATCTCGATGCACATAACTTAATGCTGATTTTAGCATTAAAATACATCTTCCCTCAGATTCCATAGGTCACAATGAGGCAGCTAACTTACAACATAGTAGAGTAGCACATTCGGGGGCATAACAGGCTGCTCGAAACGACAAGGAATAGCACAAATGTTAATTTGTCAACTGAGTACGTGAAATAGAAAGTGTGGTTCACAGCATGAGATTAAAAAGAGGAGTATCAAACCCTATTCTGTGGATGGGAGAAATCTTTGCAATACTACCAGTTCCAGAATAAAAGTCAAGGAAAAATAGCCAGCAGGAAATACTACAAAATGAACAAAGTAAGAAACCACAGATAATATTCCTCTTTTTATCTTTGACATCCTATTTTATTTAATTATGATATCTCACTATGACATATCTCCTGTAACTTCCTACATTTTATCTCAAATCTCCTTAAATTAAATCATTATGCATCATCTATTAATTACTAGCTTTTATATCTAAAAATAAGGTTTTAGAATCAGAAAGGCATAAGTCTAAGTCACAAATAAGCTACACTAGTAGCAAGAATGTGAGGAAGTTACTCAACTTTTCAAAGTCTCAATTTTCTTAACTGAGTAAACCACCATGGCAGGACTAAGTAACACCTGGCATAGTGCCTAGTTCACAGTAGTGCCCAATTTATGTTAAATCCCTTTTCAAGGTTTTTGTTGTTGTTGTTGCCGGAATTCCAATATAATAAGTGGGCATCACTGATTAAGCACTTTGGTTAAGGGGCAATCAAGTTACCTTCAGAAAATCCTCCTAGTAATATTTATGATTCCACTCACATTTTGGAAGATAAAGAAACAAGACAAACAAACTTTTAGATTTTAAGTACAAAATGGAGGTTACCAAAAGAGAAAAGGGGGGGGAGGCGCACAGAGTAAGTTGTATAAAGTATAAACTGAATGGCAGAAGATGATAACTGGATTTTGTTGGTGATTATAATGTACTACACACTATGTGATGTTTTAAACCAATATTACCTCATTAAAGGAAAGCCTCTATTAAGGGACTTTAAAATCCACTAAGAAGCTCAAGAAAAACACTTAATAGAATCCAGTACACCTTTCCACTAAGGCCGGGTAAGACCTCGGAATCCTTCTGAACACAGCAGCCCAGATAGCTGGAAGGAGTTCCACTGAATGTGAATACCTATTTGGCATTAGCAACCAGAGCAGGCGCTTCTTAAGGAATTCCTCCCAGCAAATATAGCACAAGGTCTATATTCAAAAACAGGATGAACTCTTTCACAGACTTATCACAGAATTAAATCTATGGCTTAATTGCCATTGCCCCAAAAAACATTTTAACAATGCAGATTTTTTTTTTAAATTGATGTTTACAGCTTATAAAAATGGTCTGCTTCTTTTAGTATTTCAAAAAAGAAACATCCCAGTGAATTGTCATGACACTGTATTTGGCAGTAGACGCTCAGCTGTGTGACCAAAAGCATAAGCAACCAAAGAAAAAGCTGAATAATAGGACTTCATCAAATTTGAAAACTTTTTAAAGTCAAGGGATATCATCAAGAAAGTGAAAAAACAGCATACAGAAAATAGTTCCAAATCACATGTTCAAAAAGGATATGATATTAGAATATATAAAGAACTCCTACAACGCAACAACAGAAAGGTAACTCTATATAAAATGAACAAAACCCTTGAATAGACATTTTTCCACAGAAGACATACAAATGGCCAGCAAGTCTATGAAAAGATGTTCAACACCATCAGTAACAAGGGAAATAAAAATCAGCACTACTATGACATACTACTTCACAACTACTAGGAGGGTCACAATCAAAAAGAGAAAATAATGGGGCCTCCCTGGTGGCGCAGTGGGTTAAGCAACACACTATGAAGCAAACTGCAGCCACTGCAGCATGAGTTTGATCCCTGCCACTGTCCAGGGAGGGGACCCACATGGCATAGCAGACCCCTCTTGCCTTGCCTACTGCTCCCCTCAGCAGTGTTTCAGTCAGTCTGCCTGTTCTACTCTCCACTCTGTCTCTGGAGAATCCTCTCACCTCCCTAGACTCTGGCCTGTACCCCAGCTCTTGTATGGATTAATAAATCAATCTTTTAAAAAAAAGTAGAAAATAATAAGCGTTGACAAGGATGTAGAGAAATTGGAACCCTTGTATGTTGCTGGCAGAACATAAAATGGTGAGGCCATGGTGGAAAACAATTCAGCAGATCCTAAAAAAACTAAATACAGAAATACCATTTGATACAATCCACTCCTGGATGGATGGATGGATGGATGGATGGATGGATGGATGGATGGATGGATGGATGGATGGAAGGATGGCTAGATGGATAGATAGATAGATAGATAGATAGATAGATAGATAGATAGATAGATAGATAGATAGACAGACAGATAGATAGTAGATAGACAGATCTATAGATAGATAGACAGATCTATGTATATACCCAGAAGAACTGAAAACAGTAACTCTGATATTTGTATGCTTATGTACAGTCATTGTAGCATTATTCAGGACAGAATGTGGAAACAACAGTGTTCACTAACTGAATGAAAGAATAAACAGAATGTGATATATATACATATAATGAATTGTTATGCAGCCGTAAAAGGATAAAGTTCTGATATATACTACAATGTGCATAAGCAATTATTGTATGATGCCACTTACACAGGATACGTAGAATAGTCAAATTCACAGAGACAAAAAGTATATTAGAGGTTACAGGGTTCATAAGGAGATGGAATGGGGAGTTATTACTTAAAGGTGACAGAGTTTCTATTTGAGGTGATAAAGCTTGGAAATAAATAGTGGTAAAGAATTGTAAAACATTGTGAATGTAATTATTGTCACTGAATTAAACACTTACAAATTATTACAATGGCTAAGTTTGTGTTTCATATATTTTTACCACAATTAAAACTCTTCAAAAAGTAAAAGTAAATTTAAAAGCACAGGTCTCCCTGGTGGCGCAGTGGGTTAAGTGACGCACTGTGAAGCAAACCACAGCCACTGCAGCACGAGTTCAATCCCTGCCCTCAGCCAGGGAGGTGACCCACATGGCGCGGCAGACCTCTCCTGCCTCGCCCGCTACTCACCTCGCAGTATGTTTCAGTCGATCTGCCTGTTCTGTTCCCCACTCTGTCTCTGGGGAATTCTCTCACACCACCCCCCACACGCACACACCTCTGGCCTGTACCTCAGTGCTTGTGTGCATAAATAAATAAATCTTTGAAAAAAAAATTTTAAAAGCACAGAAAAAAATCATAAATAAAAATGACACTGCCTCAGTACCTTTCCACACACTGTATTCGGGATAGAGGTGGCTGACATCTTCGGTTATGGGCTTCCCGGGCAGCAAGTCTAGCTTCTGACAACTGAAATAGAATAAAAAGTCCCATTTAATAAACTATCAAACTTGAGATCATTCTAGAAAAGATACCAAATTTTGACATCAGAAGCCAGAAATTCATACACATCAATGTTGTAAATAAGCATTCATTTCACAGGAAAAGAAAACACATTATAGTGGGAAGATTCTAAAGTAGTTGGAAGCAACACCCAAAATCTTAAATAAAGTGCCAAGAAATAACTCACACATGGTCATCTTAGTGCGTTTGCATAAGAGTGGTAGAAAAGACTGTTTGCCGATAAAAATCATAAGGTTGAAAATTTTCAAGTCAAAACTTTCAGAAATTTTAACCAAAGTCCAAGATGATACAAAACTTATAACTCTATCTCTAAATGCCTTCATGGCCGCAGAATTAGCTATCTAAAGGATGATCAGTGTAAATGTCCAAAATGTGTTTTTCTGAAATATTTCCTGGAATGACCATGACCTAAACTCTTCAATGAAAAATCTTTATTTGCTAAGGAAACTCAGTCACCCAATGCTAGTATTTCAAAGAGGCTTAAATGGAACTAATCTTTGAAACAATAATTTAAGATATCAGTAATCAAAGTTCAAATAAGTGTTAATTCCAGTCGCTTGAACCAAAAAACAGTATCTTCATCTTTTATGAAGTTTATATGTTTAAACTGCATGCTTTTTATTGATTTAGACAACTCAATAAAATTGTCACATACATCAAAAAGTATATATCCAAAGAGTTGATATACCTTTTCATCTTCCCATTGAAAAAAATTACAATCTTTTCTATCTCTACAGGCGGAGCAGGCATAAAATCTCCGTGTTTCTTCTTTCCCTTGGTTCACCTTTACAAAAAGAAGAGTGGGTCCTAGTTCAAGAATAGGAGAAATCATGTCAGACAACAGTCATCTACATCAAGTTCATAATTTTCACTGCCCTTACATAAAACATGTTTTCGCTTTATGTTTATTTGTCATAATTTTTAAAACCACTGTCTCCTCTACATATATTTTCCTCTCCCCTCGCGTTCCCCCACCCTCTGTCACAACATTCAGGCACAGAATACTTCAGAAAGAAAATGCTATTGTTAGTATAGTTGTCTACAAGGTGTGAATGATCTGGGTCCTGAGACAAAGACCAGGAAGGGTTCCAGAGAACGGAGAACTTTGTCACCGCCACCTCCATTCAGTGAAATCTGAAACGGGGTTACTCTAACGTTTTCACTAACTTTTTGTTCACATATTTTTAAAAATATGGCAACTGAAACACTGAAAGCCCCAAGTGCTGGCACTGGGGAATTACTCAACGCAAACCTATCCTTTGTTTCTTCTCTTTAAAAAAAAAAAAAAATGATGTGACAGCTGAGGGTCCAAAACCACTAAAGCGGGGACCTTCCAGGACGGTTTCACTAAGTGGAAAACACAACGTCCCGACGAAGGGGCGTTTTCCTGGGAGTCCTACAAGCTTACTGCAGCCTCAGGTTAACTCAAGCCCCTGGCGCCCGAAAACCTGGCTGAGCCCAGACGGGGACCCACCGTGAGGGCACATCGGGGCTGGGGTAGAGAGATCGGAGGGAAGCACCACCTCCACTCCTGAACTCCCCTGGCGATCAGACTTCCCCTCTGCTTCCACGATTCCAAGCTGCTCCCTGGGGGCCGCCATCTTCCCGCCACTGTCCCGAAATCCTCAGTCCAAAAAAAAGAAAGGAAAAAAAAACTGAGAAAGAGTGCCACCACGACCCAGATGAATTTACAGCGCCCCCACGCGCCTAGGAGGAGCTACGGCGCTGGGTGAGAGGACACGTCCTGCAGGCTGAGCTGAAGACCCTGGTAGTCTAGTGGCTGGCAACCTCCTGGATCTGCGCAGTAAACTCACCTGTTTTCTCTCTCACCTTCAGCCCTTATAATTACTCTTTCTTGAGAAAGCAGATAAATGAGGTAACTCCTTGGAGAAAATATTTGGTCCAGTTGTAAATCCTAAAGACAGACTCACCACCAGCATTAACTGACAATAGAAATTGGTACTGCAGCTACACTGATGGAAGCATCTTATTTTCAAAGTCAAAGTCACAATGCCATCTGCTTTTGGACAATATGTATAGCTGCACGTTATAGTTGGTTATCAGCTTCCATATAAATAGGAAAGCGAAAACGATCCCTATTTGCATGTGACTTGATTGTCTACCTAGAAAATCCCGAAGGCTCTATAAAAATAACTCCAGTAGGCAAGGTTGCAAGATACCAGGTAAACATACAAAAAGATCAGTTATATTTCTGTAAACTAGCAGGAGCACATGAACACCAAAATTAAAAGCAGAATACCACTCACAGCTATTCAAATGAATGAAATACTTCATTTATTTTAACATGTTTGTATTACTCTAACAAACATATAAGACATGCACACTGAAAGCTACAAAATTCTGATTAAAAAAATCAGAGAAATCTAAAGGCATGTAAAGGTATATGTCATTGAATTAAAAGATGCAGCATAGCAAAGATGTCAATTATCCTCAAGTTTATTGCAGATGCAGGTCTAACTCAATTTCTACCCAAATCCCAGCCAGATTTTTACACACATAAACAATAGTATTCTTAGATATATGTGGGAAGGGAAGGGAATAGAATAGCTAAAACAATTTTGAAAAATAATAAGAAAGTGGGAGAAACCATCTATTCAATTTCCAGATTTATAGTGTAGTCCCAGTACACACAGACACATGGCTGTAAATTAGTCAAATATTTCCTTATAAGCTTTAAAGAACTGATAATAAGCATACCCACTGAAAAATCACATGATCAATACTTATGGTATACTAATTTAGAAATACTGCTCTTTTCCATGCACATTCGTACACGCCTTCACTCAAATCTTCACCTGCAGAAATCCTGTAGCACCTGGTTTTTGATGTAATGATATCTTTTTCAAGTTGTCCAGAAAAAGTTTCTGAAGCACATTGTATTCAGTTCTCCATCTTTCCTGTAGGGAACTTTCTGGATCTAGGATTTTGATACTAACTACCCAGTCTTATGAACATTGACATTTTTGTTTTAAAACACTGTCCTATAAGTACATGTGTGTTACCTTGTAAAGACTCATTTACAAAATTTGCAATTGAGCTCATAAAATCATACCACCCAAAACAGTTGCTGAATCTAGATTTCCATTTTGTCCTTGAAGTAATTCTGATTCTACAAGATGACCAATAAACAGCTCAAACCAGTAGGTACTGACAGCCTTTACAGGTAAGTGCCCCCAAACAGCAAAAATTAATAAATGTTGACCCAAATAAGGTAAATGAGAATGCAGGAGACTTTGAAGGTTTTCAAATTAAGACAATTCTCTCTTCTCTAGGGGAAAAAAATCTTATATTCAGAACTTTATGGTAATCAGTGTGTATTGAATATCTGCTGAAGGTATCATGAATAGGCGCTATAAGTTATGAATGTTTAATTTTATTGTATAATGATTTTTTTTGTTTGTACAGAAAAATCCTTGAGCAGAAAAAAGCTGAGAGTCATAGTTTTCAAAGGAAAGCAGTGGCAGAACTGAAGACATACCCCTTGGGGCTTGAATGGAGAGAGGGAGAGAGAGAGACTTATGCACTCCCTGTCCCACAGACACTCAGCTTTCTTTTTGCCTTTAAGATTTATTTACTTATGCATAGAAGAACCGGGGTACAGGCAAGAGGTGTTGGGGAGTGGTGAGAGGATTCACCAGAAACAGAGCGCAGAGCAGAATGGGCAGACTGACTGAAATCCACTGCTGAGGGGAGCAGCAGGAGAGGCAGGGGAGGTCTGCTGCGCCATGTGGGTCAGCTCCCTGGCTGGGGATCAAACTCATGCTGCAGTGGCTGTGGAAGCCCCACAGTGCAGCGCTTAACCTTTTGCGCCACCACGGAGGCCCAACAGTCATCTTTAATGTGGCTAAGACATGCTGCCATTCAGCGACGCCCATGAGAGAATGGTGAGTTTCCTGTAGGGATCAGGAAATCTTGCTCCTTCACCAACAGGATAGAGGCCTTCCAGTCCCCAAATAGCCTGCAAAGAACCTGCTGGGAGGCAGGGTGGTGGCAGAGGCACAGAGGGCTAGTTCCAAGCAGGATACATTTCCAGCCTTCTTTCACTCATCTGCTATTATGACATTTGGCCAAAGCACGCCATCTGGGCAAATTGAAAACCAAGGTGTAGAAGAACAAAATTACACCTGCCCACGGAGGTAGAGGTAAAGAGAGTAAATATTTGTGAGCAAAAAAATGTAATACCCAGCTCAATGATTCTAAATCAGTATTGTCATCGAGTTTTGATTTCAAATGTTATTTATAAAGAAAAAATTGTTTTGTCTTAATCATAAATCTAAACACACTCATTACAGGAAAGTATATGCATCTGACTACTTTTGTTATCACAGTGCAGTCCTGCTGAATATTTACATATTAAATACATATTTGATTATGATAACTGCCTTTCTGTTTTTAAGTATTTTATATACTCTATTTGAAAGTAGGCATTTAGAGGTGAAAAGTGGAGGGACTTATTGATGCCATGAATAAATTTCAGCATCCCAGAGCACAGGGCAAGGGCAAAGGGCAAAGAGTGGATCTGGAGGAGCAAATGGAATATTCCAGCAGACATAAAAAGCGCTCTTCCCAGGACACAGCAAAGCAAGAACTTCATTACTGGTAGCACTGTGAAATCATGTGTGCACACGCGCACACACACGTGCACACACACGTGCACACGCACGCACACATGCACACACACACAGCTTGAATAACCTTCTCAAATCATGAAAGACTTGCTCTCTCCCTGCCTTGGGACTTCCACCTGAGTGCCCAGTAGACAGAGGAACAAAGAAAAAGCCACTGTTTTCTGAACTTATGTGTGGAACATGAACTTGGGAGTATTTAGAAATCAGAAGCTCCAAAGTGGGGTTAGAAGTTGGGCTTATGTGACATTTCAACGAAAGAAAACTAAATTTCTAGAGTGATGATGAGACAAAGGAAAAAGACCTCTAGGAAAAGGCACGTTTATAGGGAAATGAATGACAGTCGAGGGGAGCCAGTGTTGGGCAAGTCCCTTATGTAGATTCCTCTGGGCTGATGAGTGTCTAGAATTATTTCCAGTGATTAACTTTCATCCTTCCTGGTAGAGAGGGGAGGAGGGACACCTCTCTAAATTGTGCCCTGCTTTTAGACAAATAGAGAGGGGGCAGAGAGCTTTTCTCAAATCTGCTTCTTTTCAATGGCTGTCAGTTCAAAATCAGCCTCAGGCCAAAGCAGCATCTTTGGGAGTGGCAGATTCTCTCCCCTTTGATCCCTCCATCCAGAAGCCAAGGACTTTTCTACTGAATTCCTCTATAAATTATACCAAATTTCTGTATCCTCGATGACCACTTGGCCTCTCTGAGTCACAGGCTTTCAATGCTTAAAATAACGATAGTACTGTTTGCCCTCAAAACCTATTAAGGGGGATGCTGTCCCAGCAAATGAGCAGCATTTTAGCTGGGATCTGAGGAATTCTGCATCTCCAGCACCTCTCGGCAGCACCCACAGCCAGCTCAGCTAGGTGTTCAATTGCTTAGAAACTGCGAAGGCAGCGTGACCTTGCTTTCAACCAGTGCCTAGGCCTAAAAGCATTACCTTCAAGTACTGCAATTTAAAACAAACACTTGAAGGATAGAGGAGCTTTCTGGATCCTTCCCTAAGCCACAGGGAGATAAATGGCAGTCTGAGCAAGTCTGACAGCACAGAATCTGGTGAAACCAGTTCCTGCAGCCTGGGTGTTTACACAACTCTCTGACTCCCTGGAAAGGCAAGGCTCCCGGGATTTTTCTAGCGTTCCTGCTGGTCTCAGTAGTTTGGAAAGCCTTCCTCATCAAGTGGGAATTGTGTGATCAGAGCTAAGGCGAGCCAGGGAGCCTGGTGTGAAGGAAGAATAAACACTTCTTTTTGCTTACAGAGTAGATTAGCTGCTGCTTTTGGATATCATGATCTTTCCAAGTCCCAGTCTAAAATAACCCAGCAGGGAACACGAGGGCCAGCTACCAAACACCAGGTCAGCGTCTCGCCAGGGCAGCGCTGTGCCCCGATGGCAGGACTCTGAGCAACGTTACTTCTCGGGGAGTCGGGCTGGGATAAATCTCACACGATGACGAGGGACCTCACAGGCCTTTTGCTCTCCACCGCAGGTCAACCGCATATGTCACAACAGAAACCTTCAAATAGCCTTTGACTCAGATCTGTCCTCGTGCTCCAGGAAAGACGATCGCTTGTCTGGAGAGGAGCTCGAGCACGTGCTTCCTGCTGGCCTGAACACAGCCACAAGCACAGACATGTGTCCCGGAGCGGGCACGCCATTCACGCCCCAGCAGCTACTCAGATGAAAAGGGAATCTGTCTCGGACTTGCACGGCACTTTCCAAATCTCCCTGATTTCATTCTCCTTACAAATCTCTGAAGGAATCATTAACGTGTAGATTTCACCTGTGGGGAGGAAGCCGGCCTGGGGGAACTACAAGAAGGGGCAGAACCAGGATTTAAAGCCAAGTTCCCCAATCTCACACTCTGTGGAAAGAGAACCATGTCATACCTTTGTTTACCGAAGGTAAGCAGTATCAGAAGATAAGGTTGCCAGTGTTTTGAGATGGCAAACGTTAACTCTACTGCATAACTACGTGATAGAAGAAAACTTTGAGTCTTAAGGATTTCTTGTTTCAGGGAACTCTGCACGGATTCGGAATCAAACAAACACCGACTGTATAAAATGATGCCGATTCACAATACATTTGCTTAGAGGCATTTGTGCGTGTTATACACTCTGCTCCTTGATCTCTGGGTCCAGTTAACATGTAGGGATTTTCTTATGAGAAGCACTAGGCAAAAGCAAGATGGTCACAGCAAAAAATGCAAGTACCATTGATTAGAAGTCAAACCAGACTTTGCTCCAAGTTATGAGTTTCATTCCCTTGAGCCTTTATGCTTAATTAGTCTCATTCTTGACAATATTCTCTTAGATTGTGACAGATTAATGCAATTGCTTGATGAAAACCAATTCATTGTCGTCATCATAATCACCACAAAAGTAGAATTAAGAAAAACTCATTGGCCAAGATGATAGCACAAGAATTAAGTCTTCAAAGAAATGGGGGAAGGGAAGATCTAACCACACTCTACATAGTCCAGTCCCTACTGCCTCTTTGGGTGCTGTTATGAACTGTGTCCTTCCCAAAATTCATTAAGTGAAAGTCTTTAACTCCAATGTGGTAGTATGTGGACAGGGCCCTTAACAAGGTCAGGTTAAATGAGGTCATTTGCATGGTCTCTAATGCAGTAGAACTGCTGTCCTTATTAGAGGAGGAAGAGACCACAGGGAAAAAGCCAGGGGAAGACACAGAGAGAAGGAAGCCATTTGTAAGCTGGAGTGAGAGGCCTCCAGAGAAAATAACCATTCCAGGGCTTTGATCTTGGGTCCTAGTTTACAAAGGAGGCTGGTGTGTACACAAGCCCCAGGAGTGTTTTGCGTGCATAATGATACATGCAGGAGCAGTATACCATGATTTATCCACTTTCTTTTTTAGCAAGAGAGGATTTTTTTAAAGGCTTATTTTTTATTTATTTATGCATACCAGAACTGGGGTGTAGGTCAGAGGTGTGAGGGGTGACAGGATCAGTAGAGAGGGGAGAGGATCAGCAGAGTGGGGAGCAGAAATACACCGCAGGTGAGACAGGAGAGGTCTGCTGTACCATGTAGGTCAGCTCTCTGGGTAGGGATCGAACTCATGCCTCAGTGGCCGGCAATAGCTTGATAGCACTGAGATTTAACCCTGCGCTACCAGTAGTACCTTATCTACTTTCTTGTTGATATTGAGTTGTTCTCAAGCTTCCAGTGCTAATGGCATCACAGCACTGACCAGTCTTGTGTATGTCCCCTTGCAGCCCCGTGCTACACCACCGAGGATCTGCATCTTCAGTTTGCGAGGCACTGTTCTCCAAACTAATCGTCCCAGTGGTCAGACTTTTAATTGTTCCCATATATGATAGGTTAGAAATGATCATTCATGGGGCCTCCCTGGTGGCACAGTGAGTTAAGCAACGCACTATGAAGCAAACCGCAGCCACTGCAGCACGAGTTCCATCCCTGCCGCTGGCCAGGGAGGGGACCCACATGGCACAGCAGACCTCTCCTGCCTCGGCCGCTGCTGCCCTCAGCAGTGTGTTTCAGTCAGTCTGCCTGTTCTGCTCCCCACTCTCTTTGGTGAATCCTCTTACCTCCCTGGACTCTGACCTGTACCCCAGCTCTTGTATGCATAAATAAATCTTAATTAAAAAAAAAAGAAATGATATTCACGACTGAGTGCTTTACAAAGAATAATTTGCAAGCAATGAGCTGTGCAATTTGTTCATTGACATACATATGCACCTGTAAATCAGGTCCACAATCAAGGCACCAAATATTTCCCTCATCCTCCAAAGTTCTTCTTGCCCCCACGCAGCCCACCCTTCCCCTCCACCCTGCTCCTCATGCAACACAGGTTTGCTTTCTTTAACAATAAACATTCATTTTGGAAAATTTTATGTAAACGTGGTATTTTCTTTTAGTGTGGCTTGATAGCATAATGATTTTGGAATTCATCAATGCTGCTGTTAGTGATGGGCCTTGCCTCTTATTGTGTGGGTATTGCTTCTGCTAATCCATTCCCTGCTGATGAATTATTTTCAGCTTTGGGTAAGAAAAGTGCTTTCTTGAACATTTCTTTCTTTTTTTTTTTTAAGATTTGTTTATTTGTGTATCCAAGAACTGGGGTACAGGCCAGAGGTGTGGGGACAGGGAGTGAAAGGGGGGTTGACATAGTGGGGAGCGGAACAGGCAGATCTACTGAAATACACTGCTGAGGGGAGCAGCTGGCGAGACGGGAGAGGTCTGCTGCACCGTGTGGGTCCCCTCCCTGGCCGGGCTCAGACTCGAGGGCAGTGGCTGCGGATAGCTTCATAGTGTGGTGCTCAACCCGTTGCATTATCAGGGAGGCTCCTCGTGAGCATTTATAACTGGCCATGTGTTTTCATTTGTCTGGGTGAGTACGAAGGGGAAGGGTGGCCGGGTGGAAAGGTAGGTGTGTGTTTAGCATTATTCATTATGGTTTTTACCTGCATTTTCCTAAGAATGTGCGTATTGGTCATTCACATGTTCGTTTGTGAAGTGTCTTGCTTAAAGCTTTTGCTCGTGTCTTAATCAGCTAATTTTACTACTTATCTTTCAGTCATATACTTTCCATATATTCTGGTATATGTTCTTTATCAGGTGTTTATCAAATTTCTTCCAGGCTGTGACTACTAGGAATTTCATTTTTAAAGTGTCTTTGGAAGGGCAAAAGTTTTCATTTTGATCAAGACCAATTTATCCATTTTTTTCTTCTATGGTTTGTAACATTTGTTGTCTGAGAAATCTTTACAGACACAAGGTTTTTCCTGTTTTCTTCTAGATGTTTCAGCTCATATTTTGGTCTACATATGGGGGGAAGGTTCGGCTTCACTCTGTTTTGTGTGTTGGATTATGAAGGTATCACTTGTTAAAGAGACTTCATTGAAATATCTTGGCATCTTTGTGGAGGTTCATGTTATTGACCTTATGTGGTTTATTCCTGAATTCTCTATCACTTGACCATTTGTCTACCTTTACACTAACGATCACTGATTGTTGTCGCTTTATAATAATAGGTTTTTAAATCAAGTCATGTCCATACATTTGTTAGAATTAGCTTGTCAGGGAAAGCAAGCAGGACAGGTGATAAAAAATAGCTTGTCAATTTTGCAAACATTTTGGATGGGATTTTGACTGTGATTGCATTGAACCTGTTTCTGTATTGGTAAGAAGTTCATACAGGCTGAAGAAGGAAGCACTGCCAGTGGAGGACTTTGTGAGGTCTCTCCCAGAAAGGCCGAGGAAATAGCTTCTCCCTAAAGGCTTCAGAAAGGAGAGGGATGCAGCCCAGCTGACACCCCAGTCACCCCGCAAGACCGAACCTGAACTGGATGTCTACACTTCGGAACTGGCAGGTCATCAGTTTGTGTTGTTTTAACCACTAAATTTTAAGGTTGTTTATGGCAGCGGCAGCAGCAGCAAACTAATACAGAAAGTGTTGGCTTTTCTGACGCCACATGTTGGGGAGGGGGCAATGTTGCAGACATCTCATTTCTGTGCTGGTCATTTACTTCATTCCTGAAATGTGTTTGAAGACCCACATTTCCTCTAACAGGTGCTGGGGTTTTTACTTCCTCCTGCTGCTTGCCTCTCTCGTTCCTGAGCCTTTCTCATTTTCGTTTGTTGTTCTTTCTTAGCTTTTGCATTTTTCAGTTCCTTCGGGATTTTTAAAAAATGGTAGATTATCGCTGTCCTCTGCTGTGCAACTGTGCTTGGACCATCCTAAATTTGTCTTTTATACAGCTGTCCGCCCTGTTTTCCTAGACCACATTTTAGATACGGTCACATTTAAGCGAGGCAGGTTTTCTATTCTACTTTTAGAGGAGTCCTTTGTGGGAGGAGAGGTGCGCCGCAGTTTCCTACCTTCCTGGCTCCAGGGCTCCTTCCTGCGGGTGACCGCAAGGCATTAGCAACAGGCTGTGTGCCTGTGGTACTTTGTCATTTGGTCGCTGAGGTATCTCACTCTCCTTTTCCTTCCCCAGAGCCCTTGCCTGGCCCCTGTGCTGTTGACCCACGAGCTTGCGTGAAGCCTGCCCCCCACTGGCTACTTCTCAGCACACCCAGGCCCAGCTGCCCCTGCAGCCCCCTTACCCTCTCTGCAGCCTCCTTTTCTAGCTGCCAGCTGCATGCCGGCCTCCCCTCCCCCAGTTTTGATTGTGGTTTTCGGTTTCACAGATTTAATCGCCACCCCCAGGGGCTCTTTGTGGGGCTGAGTATATGTAGGCAAGTTCTGGGCCCCCTGCTTTCCCCTCTGCCCGCTCCTTCCAAGTGGCTCCCATGCGGTTCTTGTAGCTCTCAGTGGTTCTAACCCAAACTGCGCGTTCAGGCCCTCACCTGAGCCTAGTGAAGACCGAGGCTCTGGGCTTTCTTCTCGTGCCCCAGGGTAGGCCTGTGGGAATGCGGGCAGATCTAAGGACGAGGTGCCGTCCAGCATCTAGAACTGATTTTTAGTTTACGAGGATATATTTTTCTCCTGACATCATCAGGCCCAGGCCAGTAGAGACGAGGCTAAGCAACAAATTAAAACTTGTGGCTGAACAGGCGCACGCATCCTGCTCTGACAGTCTGTGCCGACAGCAGCTCTCCCGGGAGCTCGCCATGCCGCGGCACTGCCACCCGCTATGCCTTCTGCACAGCCCTCGCCGACCGCCCAGTGGCCAGAGGTCAGGTCAGGTGCGGCGCTGACTGTGAGTCTCACTGCCCGGGCTGGAAGTCGCACTCGCATGTCCCCACGTCTTGCTGGCCAGGACTCAGTCACATGGCCCCCCACTAACAGAGCAGCCTGGAAATGTGGTGTGGCCCCAAGAATCTCTGCCACCAGCTGCCCGGGAAACCTGACAGACGACTGACCATAAAATATAAGACATTGCCTGCTTCTTCATCTGTCTGGATGTGGGTTGAGAAAGAATCTGCTCAAAAAACAGGTCAACATCGTTTTTCTTTACAAGTTTTAATTCCATTAGTATAGAACTTCCAATTGAAAAAAAAATTGTCAATCAAATTGTCTTCAAATCTGCAAAAAAAAAATGTTTCCGTGGTCTTCCACGGACAAATTTGGGGGATACAAGGTATATAAGGATATAATACAGCATATAAATGTTTCTAATGATCAAGGTTCTAGTTAAATATCTTTTGGAGTTCTAAAGAATTGAACTTTACCATTAACACCTGAAGTAAGAAAATGGTGGGCCTGGTATCATCTTATAAACATCAGTGTGCCTGCAAACATTAATATTTAATAGACGTACTTCAGAGAAAGCTGGTCTTGGGACAATGATTTTTATTACCTTTATTCTACCATGTTTGACATTATAAATATACCGATTGAAAAAACACAATATTTAAATAAGAATTAAGTTCATGAAAACTTACAAAATATAACCAATGTACTCTGACTTGTAATTATATCTTAACTATTTCAACTTTACTTTTCTGGCCTGGTCAGACCATATAAAAATATTTTCACACTATTTTAATTTCAGGATATAAAACAGTAATAATGTACTAAGGTTTCCAGTATAAAAACTAATAATAACAAGTCTCAGAATACTGAGAAAACTGATTTATGAAAGCAGTACCCACATCGTAGCAACTAATTTTTTTTTAGAACAAACACACCCTCCAAAGGCACATCTGAAGTACTAGTTCATAGTAGCTTGAGTCTTGAATTTCCAGTCCATTCTCCATGATCCCAACATGAATATCATGTGTGTGGGGAGGACAAGAACACAGGTTCCGAGGAGCTCACAGGGCAGCCGTGCCCCTTGTCACATCCACGAAGCCTGAGAGAGGACGTGAAGAAGGGAGACTGCAGTTCTGCTTCCATCCTAACTTAACCTTCAGAAAATACTTTTTACAGAAAAACACTTCATCTTAAAAAATCACGAGACACAAAGAAGTCTTAATTTAAAAAAAGGCCAAGATCACATACTGCTGAGTCTGAGTGGCGATGTCTTTTGTTTGGAACCTGAAGAAGAAAGTGAAGCTTCTGCTTTGTAACCCTACCTTCATATTGGGCTCATCTCAATTTAAATCACTTGGTAAGTTGAAAGTGCTACAAATTCCCTGGAAGTCAGACTTACTGATATTCAAAATAAATTATAAATGACTTTATGGCTATTACCGTCAAGCTCCCCTTTAATGAGAGCTGATATCCTGAAATGGACTTGAATTAAATAATATTGGTAATATCCAGTAGCTCACAGTACTACTATTATTTTTAAGAGCTTACGTCCCAGGACCTAGGACACAGTCCAGTTTACACTTGGAGGTATGGATGATACTTTTCACTGAAATCTAACACGAACTGAAGTACTCAATGGAACAAGATTAATTTACTCTAAAGCACTAGTACATTACATAATTGATCCCATGCAGTAAACAAAAGGAATTTTAATGCTATTCTGGAATTTCAAGAGATTGGGGATCAACCTTAATTTCACAGTAGTCCCCTCAAGTTTCCACTGAGTTTCTCCATTTTTTAAAAAGGTATTCTCTCCCTCACTATAACAAAAATAATTGGCCAAAATATTCTGAAGTACAAAGGAGAAAATGGTCTTTGTTACTTAGCCTAGATAGCGTTTTCAGGTCCCTAATAATGGTCACTTGAGGGGCACTTATTCAAGTTCTACATAGCAGCTTTTTTAATTAAGGCAACATCGATTTACATTACCTGTTTTTCTGTTAACTACTTTTTAAAGTCCATAAGAGCAATTTAACCCTTAAAGATTTTTTAATGATATAAGAAGAGATAACGTGCATTCTTTTCAATACTTAAAAAAATAAGAACTATTGTATTCAGAGTCAACAGATACCTTATTTTTCTGCTTGGAATTCAAAACTAATTACAGTCATTTCAAAAATGTGTAAACCATGAAGTCAACTTTTAAACTAACATCAACAACATAAAATACACCTTTTTTTCCTACAAAAATACAATATAGGAGATACATCACTTCTTCCCTGAAAGAGATATTTAATATTTGGACCAAAAAACCCTGTAAACTTTTGATGACGTTTAAAATAGAACATTTTAAAGACTTAAATTATTTGAGGGCTTGGCAACTGGTGTTCTTACGACAACAAAATGACAGCACTGTAATGTCCGCGCATTGCAGTAATGCCAAACAGCTTGTTCCTCTTACTGTCACAGCTACTACCAGAAGGTAAAAAATGGCTTCCTGCAATGGAAAGTCTGGGTGAATGAATTGCTAAGGTGCACAATCCGACCCTGGCTTCCGCTCTGGCTGCGCTCCACGATCACGCAGGGCATCTGGACCAGCTGCAGAGGACTCTTCCCATCCCTTAATGCCTGCGTAAGATTTAAGATCTGTGGGAAGAAGAGATATTGCCACCAGTTCAACAAAGGGAAAAAGCTTCAGCTCAATGACAGTTTTATAACCATTTGCTCATGGCTACAGTTTTAACTTATCCATCGACGCCCAAGAACTCGTGAAGAGTAGCTGCTACAAGTATATATTTACATAGGTGCATGTAAGGTCACTCACACACATGAAATTAGCATTAACTTACTTACCAGTAAATAGCTTTAAAATATCTTAGAATTAGAATACACCCACGCTCAGGAGCAGTGGGATCAGAGACTGAATAAGGGAATGGCTCTCACAATCCCTCTGGCATAAAACCAAAACAAAGGTGGACTAAATAGTGTGGTTTTAGCTGAACACTTGCCTGTCTACTCATTCAACAGTAAGTCTTTGCACGTGCTAGGCTCTGACCTACTGCTCCAGCCACTTCACTGTTATCAGCTACAGCCCCGGCAAGGCGGTGTCTGTGCCACAGAGTACAGAGATGTGTGACCTCATGACCCTCCATCTCTCTCTGGCACCTGGGGCCCCTGGCCGGGCTGACTGCTGACCGCGAGTTCCAGGACACTGTTTCATCTCAATGACCAGAACACTGTCTGTAAATGGCTCCTCAATAAATATGTGGTGAATGAGTAGTTAACTGAATTCTATCTATTTTTTAAAGTTATATAATAGTCAGTGCAAACACTAAATTGATCTTTGCTATGAATATACAGTAAGAAGCTATTTTAAAGTAAATGTATATTTTAAGTAGAAAGAGTTAACTAGTAGGTCACCGAAAGATGTTTACAGAGTAATTTGTTTTCATTTCAAATCCTCCTTTTGGAAGATAGACACTATTAATAGAGACCAGATGTTGCCTGTAGGGGCGCCCCACCGGGGGCCAAGCTTGGCCACAAACACCCTGCATCTCTGGAAAAGGAGGGGAGAGAGAAGGTAAGAGGACGCATTTACATATGATTAGCACTTCTTTGTCCTCATCAGTGCTCAACCTTGGTGACATGGTTATTTACTCACAGCTGGAACCAAGGCCAAATAGAGACTACAAGGAAAAAAATCAACAGGCAACAGAACAAAGAATTGAGAACATCCAAGCAAGTGGACTTGAGCAGGGGAAAATACAGTAACATTCAGGAAAATAGTTAATCAAAATGAGGACAAAAACTGGCCAACTAACCAATAAACAACAAGGTCAAACGTGTCTATTTCATAAGACAACAGAGGAAAAGATACTATTGAAATCATCCGACCTATCTGTGTTCGGCATAAAAGGCTGTACTGAAGTGACTTCTTTGGGTCACAAGGGAGAAAAAGGTTGACTACTATGTCAAAGAGATTTTTCTTTCTTATTGAACAGGAGCACAAGAAGGTAACCTACCTGGCCTCTCATCACAGACATCTGACTTTCAAAAGTGGCTTTGTCAAATCCTTTGTCAATCTATCACAGAAAGGAAAATAACATCATTATAATTCCCCAAATCAAGCTCTTTGAAATAGATATTTGAAAGCAAATGATGAATCTTCAAGTTTGCACATCAGGTTATTAGAAAGCTCACCCAATTTCATAAAACATGTGAAGAGTGTTTTTACCTGCTTTATTTTCTTCGGCCTCTAGAATGACCACACTGCTCTAACGATATTATAGGTGTCCCAGAAAGAATTTAAAATGACTTTTCGGGGGCCTACCTGGTAGCGCAAGGGGTTAAACACCGCACTATGAAGCATCTGTAGCCACTACAGCATGAGTTCGGTCCCCGGCCAGGGAGCTGACCCACATGGCGCAGCAGGCCTCTCCTGCCTTGCCTGATGCTCCCCTCAGCAGTGTATTTCATTGCACCTGCCTATTCTGCTCCCCATTCTGTCTCTGGTGAATCCTCCGACCCCTGCACCTCTGGCCTTTACCCCAGCTCTTGCATGCATAAGTAAACAAAAAAATCTCTAAAAAAATAAAATGACTTTTCAGCCAATGAGTTCAGACTTTCTGGGAGAGCATTAAATGACTAAATATTTACTATAGTTTAGAGAGTACTGTAATAAAATGGAACTTTTGAAGAAAACAAAGTCGTAAGGTCTAATGCAGTGTCACATTGCAGCAAGTGTCACTTCACAAATTTATGCTCCCGTTGAGTAAAACTGCAAATTCCATTGTTACCCTAGGTTCTGCAGCAAGTGGTGATAACCGAAGGAGCAAATGGCAAACTAGCTCTATTGATAAAAATCTCTGTGCTTTTAAGATTTTTTTCACTTTCTGCAATATTTGTTAAAAGCAAAATTTTATTTACCTTAAAAAGTTCATAAAGATCTTCACATAAATCTTGCACAAAGTTCATGTCAGAAATAAATGGCAGAATCAAGTTTCTTGTTTCTTCAGAAAAAGGAACTTTTGCTTGAGGAAGCCAAGCCCAGTGAAATGGATCTAACAGAAAAACATTCTTTTTATCAGTCAGGAGAAATGGTTTATTTAGATCCATGTTTATCCTAGTTTTTTCCCACAATCCCTTGGTTCTCAATAATAATAAAATAAATAAAAAAGACAGGAAAAAGAAGTCAAAAAACGAAAAGAAACAATTGTCCCTTATTAGCTAAACTACTCGGATTCCAAGTCTGGATGAGAAATTCAGATGGTAAAGGACAGTAACGGTACCAGCTGGACTGCTCAGCTTTCCACTTTCACATATTAAAAGTCTCTCAAACAGCCCCATTACAAAGAAATACCGAAATCTCTGGTTTCTCAGTTTGGAAATGAAGGGTTACCTTTAATTAGCTCACAGTCCTGGATAAATGCTGTGGCTGAGATCTCTGCCTTCCAGTCACAATCACCAGGAACTGACTATTTATGTGTGCTTGCGTGCGTGCATGTGTGTGTGAGAGAGATTCAAAAATTTTAAATCACTGGTATGTAAATAGAAGAGTGGCTTTAAGGAAGAAAAGACCCATGACTCTGGGCAATTCCAATTCTAATTCTCTTCCAGGTACACCACTAATCTACATAGTGCCAGAACTAGAAAGATTTGTAAAGTAGTGGAATCTTCTAGAGAGGGAGCATATTCAGATTCTTGCAAGAAAGCTAAGGCACAAGACAGTATGGTCACCCTTAAAACTACTGTGGGTACACCCAATGGAACCCCCAGCTTTGACAGCTCCTACCGTTCAGAAATTCATGAAGAAATCTATCATTCCTGACACCTCTCATCTATCCCTCTCCAGACTGTGTGATGCCCACAGTCCATTCCAAAGACACCTTCCCTCTGGCCCACCATCTCCACAAAACTATGTTCAATTTCCTTTTCTCCTTTCCCTGACCAGTTGCACAGTTAAGTAAAGCTCCAGGCCCGCCTCTGCCTCTGATCCTTGTCCCTCAGCTTCTACTAGCATCTTGTGAACTCTCTCTGTGGAGCCCCCGATCTCTTGAGGGCTTCTGAAGGCCCATCTCAGTCCTCACACCACTCAACGACTCTGGAGCGAGCGAGCAGCACTGCTTCCGCGCACCTCCCTGAGTCTCTCAGTCCTCGCCCTCATTTACTTCACTTGTGAGACATCACGAGGACTTGTGTACTGGAGCTGACCCGGCGCTGGCGTTCATTCCTGGTGACTTCCCTGGGTGACAGCAAATGCCACCGAGGCTCCTACTACTGAGGGGAACAACGATTAAACAACTCTTTCGAGACCCTCTTTTGGGTTCCTGTTTGGGGTTCCAGACCCTTAACCCCCAACAGAGTGTTGGTAGAATGTCCGGATGTATTGTAGGCACCTTCCACTTAGCATTTTAAAAGTACCATCTGTGGATTCCAACCACCAGAGGGGCAGAAACAGAACAGTCACCCCAAGTCAGTTCAAACGAGCTAGGGGAGAGAAAAATGAAGTTCACAATAAGCAGAAAAAATCTGAGAGAACAGGAAAAGTTCAAACCATCAGAAGTTTGGGATACAGAGTTCAGTGTACTTATTAAAAGAATCTCATTTTGGGTAAAGAAAATCCAGCTAAGTGCTATTTATAAAGTCATATACTTCAAACAGGATGATGAAAGTTAAAAAACAAAGGTAGAGGACATAGCCAAGGGCCCTGAGAGAGGAGAGGGCCGGAAGAAGAAGAGGTGGTGTCAGCCTGATGGGCTAGGGTTTAGTCATAAGGAAAGATGAAACGTCACCGCTGACAGCACAATGTAAGAAGTTTGGGGGGGGGGTTATGTGTATAAAACAACTTAGAATGATAAATGCTGGATGTTTACAGAGCTGACAATTTGACTAAACAAAATACTTATAAAAACTAGTTTACACTAAAAAACAGTGAGAGGTTTCTGAGGTTACAAGGGAAGGGGAAACAGTTGAAGGGTCTAAAGGATGGTGGTGAGGGAAAAAAATAAAACCAACAGAAATATATAGACTTAATGTCAGGTAAAAGCTAATAGCAAAACATGAGGTGCAGGATTGTTACAACAGACTAAATTTTTTAAAAAAATAAAAAACATGGGAAGGAGATACAGCAGGATATGTTTTACATGGATAAAAGAACAAGCTGCCAGCAAGGTCACTGCCGGACTGGACGCCTGCAAAGCACAAAGCGAAAACGTAGACATGCGAGAAGCTGACAAAATCACAGTGAATTTGAACTTCCTCTCAAAAACGAAGAGATCAAGTGGTCAAAAGCTAAGCCAAGACCATGCTTTGACTGACTGACAAGCTTTCATGAGTACACAGACATAACGGGGCCCAAACATCCTTCTCAAATACAGTCCTTCAAATTGTTCCTATGGAGATTACAGGGGAATTACTACCAGACGTCAAAAAGCAGAATTCATGTTGCCACATCACAGATCACAGAGCCATGAAACTGGAAAATAGCAAGAGTGGACAGTTTTCTAAAACAGACAGAAAAATTCATCAACTGGCCCCAAAATTTTAAAATCAAAATACTTCTAAATGACTCCTGTCACGAAGAGAGGCTGGCCCTTTTCAGGAAGAGGGTGGCGAAAGTAAGGAAGGACGCTCCTGCGCCTCCCAAAGCTGAAGTCCCAGCAAAAGCTCTGAAGGCCAAGAAGGCAGTGCTGAAAGGCACCCACAGCCACGGGAGAAGGAAGATCCACACAACACCCCCTCCCACGGGCCCAAGCCACCACGGCTCTGAAGGCACCCCAAACTCCTGGGAAGAGCACCACCAGAGGAACCCTCTGCCACCATCAAGGTCCCGGACCTGACCATGGAGTCAGCCACGAAGAAGGGCGAAGGCAACAGCGCACTGAGTGTGCGGGGGACGCAGGCCGGCATACAGCAGCCAGACGGCTGTGAAGAAGCTCACACCGACGCGGCCAGGGCAGCGCTCCGACCAGACCCGGGGAGATAAGACGCACACGTTCGACTGGCTCCTGACTAGGAGGCTTTGGATCTTGCCCACAAAACTGGGATCATCTAAACTGAATCCAGCTGGCTAATTCTAGATATAATTTTCTTCAGCATAAAAAAAAAATCATGTAAGTATGACTATATAAAGCAGAATAAGTAAAATGATGTAGCAGTTCCTCTCCAATCTATGGTTTAGCCAAAAAAGATAACTAGAGAAAAATATGTAGGAAAGCAAAATAGGGTGAATACAATAAAAGGAATAAATAATAGTGAAAATAAGTATCAATGAAAGAGAAAATGCAAATAAACCGAAAACCTGATTTAAAAAGGCCAATTATTTGAAAAAAGCAAAAAGCTAGAGAAATGTCAAAAGCCAGTACTCTACAACAGACAAATCTCTGGGAAGTTTAATGATGACTAAAAAGGCCACTAATAAGCAGTAGGAATGTGAAAGAGACATAGTCATCGATAAGGGATCATTTTAAAAGTTATTACACACATTTCAAACAGCAAAAATAAAAAATCCAGTACAATGAACTCACTCTGAATACACTAAATCAACTGCTTCCAAATTTATACAGAATTTATATCATCTATCCCTTTTTCTCCTTCCCTTATGTATTTTACGGCAAATTCCAGACATCATTATATTTTACCCCAAATGCTTAATACACATAGAGGAAATTTTTTTTTGATTTTAAGAGAATTCTATAAAAAAGTTAGACCCATAAGTATACACCTCAAGGTATCATGGACAATCTTAAGCAAAATAAAAATATCTGAAACTGGCTCAAGAACATACAGAAAATCAGATCATTGCCTGTAGAAAAGACTGGGAAGCCAGTTAAAAGCACCAGTGGCTAAGAAGGGGGTCTAAACTGCTTCACAAGTGATACTAACCATAACTTTAAAACTAACTTCTACCAAAATACTAAATTATCCAATTTTGAAAATTGGAAGCCATCAAATTTATTTTACAAGGCTCAAGGCTAACATAAACCAAAAAAAAAAAAAAAAAGCAAAAAGCAGACACAGTGATACAATCACCCGAAGTTCAACAAACAACACAAGGCATCAGGGCGCCTTTGCGCCCCGGACAAACCACAGGGAAGGGTCACGCTTGACTCAGTTTTTCCGTTGCTATTTTGGCACTATTACCGGGCTGCAGCAGGCAGAAGCAGTTGTGTGCTGCTCCCCTGCAAGTTAGTTCTGGCAGTCGCTCCTCAGAAACCTTTTATGTAGCAGTGTACTACAGTGTACTACCTGGATCGTGGAATGGACCAATTTGGTGTGAGCTGTGGGTTGACTGATGCTTTGTTGCTAGGACTCCGCCTCTCACCACAAATCAGTGGTGGCAGAGCACTTTTGTGTGAAATGCACTTCCTGGATTATGGAACAGACCAATCAGGTGCAGGATTGAAAAATGGACCAATCAGACTGAAAGTGAATATAAGCCAGGGTCAGAGGGAACCTGGGAAAGCATTCATTCAGCAGGATCATCAGACATCGGAGGAGCAGATGGAGAAGAGCGTGGAGAAGCAGCAGCCCGGAGGTAAAAAAGGTCCGGAGAAGTGGCAGCCCCGAGGAAGAGCCCCTGCAGAGGAAAAGAAGAGCCCTAAAGAGAAGAAGATGGTTCCAGTCCCCAAAGAAAGGAGGGAAGTCTCCAGCAGCCCCCCCTCTGAGGAGAGCAGAGAGGCTGAAAGACTGCAGAGACTGGGCCTCGGTCCTGTCTCTGACACTGACTGGAACGAGCACCAAAGGCCCTGGGCCTGGTATCTCAAAGAGCTGTTCGTTGTTGGTATAAACCAACAACTCACAAGAGCTGTAACACTGGGGGTCTCTGGACACCGCCTCTGCTGGGCAAGTAGTGGTCATTGCTACTGGCCAATGCTGCCCAGCACTCCTGGTGAGCGGTGACTACCAACACTGACGCTGTCTGGATGAAGCAGCCAGCCTCTAGTGGATAAGTAAACGTTTTTGTGTTTCCCCCTGTTTGTAAATAAACCCCATGGTTGTTGTTCCTGTAGCCTGAGGTCTCTTGCAATTGTGCGCGCGGGTGAGAACCCAGACAGTGACCTGTATCGGGCACTGTCCTCTGTTAGGCTATAGCCCCTGTTGCTATAGCCCTTGATTCTGGTTTGTGGCCTTTTGGCCTTCTGGAGCTTTTTGGGAGCAACCTGGCCTCAGGAGCCTTCTCCGCCCCCTGTTTCAGCGCCATGTATTTCGTTCCTTCTTACTTTGGAAAAGAGGCAATTACAGAATCTATAGAAGGTTCTAAATACTCACATGCTCTCCACTCATCAGGATGTTTAAAAGGAAATGCTAGACCATTATCGATCGCAGCTATTTGAATAAGTGGGTCTTTATCATTAGCTGGTGTTTCCTAAAGGGGAAAAAAATGATCTGTTGATTAAAAAAATTTACATGAAGATTTCCCAAGGAAAAAATTTTACTGTAATAATTGAGGTTGAAAGACATTTTATCTGAAGAAACTATAATAATTAATAATTGCCAGAAAGTACCAATTCACCCTTAGAGGGAAAAGACAAAGTAAAAATCAGTAAGAATTTCTTAATCACTTAAAAAAAGAATTTTGATCATATAAATACATATAATAATGCATCAATTTTCTACTGTTGTGGGGAAGAGGGCTTAGAATTACTAAGACTTAAAAAAGCATTGTCTGGATGTAGTAAGTCCTCACTTAACACTAAGGAGATAGGTTCTTGAAAAACTGCAACTTCAGTTCAGTGACTCTCACAAGATTATCAGCTGGCTGGTATAACAAACAAGTAATGTTCCTATGGCATATTTCTGGTAATAAAAACATCACCAAACATCTACGTAAAGACTCAAACATTTATAATACTAAACAATAATGTGTCTATTTTCACTCATTCATTTTTTAACCTGCTTATTCCAGCTCAGGTTTCTTGTGGTCAGAGAGGAAACCAGAATCCCTAGAGAAAATCCACAGAGATTTGGGGAGAAACCCACACAGACAGTGGCCCTGGTTATTTTAATGAAATGACACTGAGCAAAATAACATTATTGGGGAACCTGCTAGAGGCACTCCTTAAATGGGTATTTGTAAAATACTGATATTTTTATAATAAAACTTAACAAAGTTACTTTACTAAACTGCTTTGCCAGGGGCCCATAGAAATAATCGGTCCAAATTCAAAATCCTTTTAAATAAACTTTCCAAAGTTCACAGTTAAATACTATATAGTATAGTATGAGGAACTTCCAAGATATTCCTGATTACAAAATATGGGCCATTCCTAACTTGTACATTCTTCTGTAGCAGAAACTTCTACAGTTTCAGGGCAGGTGGATTTTCATAGCAAAGAGCTCCTGGCTGTTACTTAAAGACGGAAGGGTGACATTAATAAGTGACCTAGATAAAATAACAAAAGGCGAAAGAGATGCTTTTTAAATTGAAAGTATCAGTGTTAAGGGCCATATGATAAATGCCAGGTATGTTCCTTTTGGGTTCAGCTATCTTACCTGAATGGAAATGCATGAAAAACTCAATCCAGTTTTCAGTAAAATCTCATTGCTTAGTATATAACAGTAACATTTCGAGGAACCATTATAAACATTTACACTTATGTGTATATTTTAAACCCATTTCAATGATAGCTGTCATTTCATTTTATTTCAATCTATTACAATTTATACATGGTAAGTATAACATATACATGGTACGTATAATGTATACATGGTACGTATAACGTGTACATGGTATGTATAATGTGTACGTGGCACGTATAATGTGTACATGGTAAGCCCCTCATAGTAAAGCACACAGTGTGATAAGGGTGACAGATGGGAAACCTTTGCCCGAGTTTCCTGTGTCCCTCTGCAGTCTACCCCATCTCTACGCCTGCCCCAGGCAACCAGAGTGTGATTCTATCACTAGGGCTCAGCTGCACTTTCTGTATTTCATAAAAATGAAATCTGGCAGTGTGTTCGTTCTCTTTGTGAATAGCATCTTTCACTCAGCAAGATTTTGAGATTCATCCACATTACTGCATGAATCAAATTTATTCTTTTTTAGTACCAAGTCCAAATTTCTTTGATCAACACTACAGTACCACTGTTTTTCAAGTGATGCTCTAGATGACAACACAAAGCTTATAAATTCTGAAGAGAACATTTTTTCAATCAATTAAAACTTTCTCATATGGGTAGACTGCTTTAAACTAGTAAAACTATCTAAATATCTCTTATGTAAATATGTAACATCTGAACTTGGGAAACTAAAGCTCACAGAATTGGATCTATCATCCTAATATGTTAAGGTCTATGCAGTCTCTAACGTATGTTAAAACCAGCTTCTTACTAGCGATAGAATTAACTTTTTTCCCTAAAGTTCACTGAGTATGATTTGCAGGTAAAACACATGTTCCATTTTATTATATAATGTCCTGTTATTTAAAACTGAGTCACAAGGCTCAGAAAAATTGAGCAAAATAGAACATGTTGACCAAAATACCAGAAGTATTTAGTACATAGAGTATAAGTCTGGTAGTTCTGCAACAAATTTCCCAGCTCCTAAAAATGTACTGAGCTGGTATCATTTTTTTATCCTAATATAACATCAAAAATAAAGCTCTAGGGACTTTTAAAGTAGAAGTTAAAAATGTAAACTAGGAAAGAAAATGGAAAAGAAAAACAGAAAAAGGAGGCAAAAACTAAAGAGCTAAGGGAAGGAAATGAAGAAATGACAACGAATAACTTCAAGGAATCTTACAGAAACTGATATATATACATGCACATGTACATACTATTATTAAAAAACTTCCTTACCTCAATTTTCTTTCCATTGTTCTGCTTTTCATATTTGATTAACCAATTATCATTTCCCCTGTCTTTCAAACCAAAACAAAACAAAGCTGTTACTTCATTTTTTATAGCTACCATAACTTAATGTCAAGGGGAAAATCTAGTTACCTCTTGATTTTTTTTTAAAGATTTTTTTATTTATGCATACAAGAGCAGGGGTACAGGCCAGAGGCATGGGAGGTGAGAGAATTCACAGAGACAGAGTAGGGAGCAGAACAGTAGATAGACTGAAATATACTGCTGAGGGGAGCAGCGGGCAAGGCAGGAGAGGTCTGCTGCACCATGTGGGTCCCCTCCCTGGCCAGGGATTGAACTCATGCTGCTGTGCCGTGGATGCTTCAGAGTGCGGCGTTCAACCTGCTGTGCCACCAGGGAGGACCTACCTCTTGATTTTTGATAACTCCATGGGTTATATGTGGCATATGGTTACATATTGAAGACGCCAGTTTAACACATACAAAACTAAAAGATACTTCCAGATGTTAGCTCAGACTTACTGGGCATGTCCTCTGTGCCACACATTGTTATAAGTGCTTAACACGCATTAATTTATTTAATCCTAATAACTCTGAGAGGGGTGTTCTTATTATCAAGCACTATTAAAGGTTGTTATCATCGAGGATAACGTTCCTTCATCTTAGGTTACCTGGCAAATTTCTGGGTAGGTTCTCACCTATCCAGAGAAATACTCTAGACTCCACATTCGTTTTAACATTAAACTAATGCCATGTTAATGAAGAAGGTAAATCAAGAAAAGTATATCAGAAGTGAATACCAATGAGCAGACATTTTGAGCTAGTGGTTTTCAAACTTTAGAGTGCATCAGAACTACCTGGAGGACTTGCTAAAACATGCCCAGGTGCAGAGTTTCTACTTTAGCAGGGCTGTGGTAGGCTCCAGGAGAAGCACCTGTAACTCATCCCTACCTACTACTGATGCTAAAAATTCAGGATGCACTTGGGCACACCATTTTGGATGATCTAAATCACTGCCCCCTTCCAATACAGAAAAAATTAAGAACATGAGGTATTCATATACTCTATAACAGTCATTTAATGTTAAAGTAAGCATCAAAAATAATCCACACTATCAGTTCTAACAAGACATGTAATGCAGATGGCATTTCTAATTACTGCCTTTGTCCTGCAGCTAAGAAGGTCTAAATCAGAGAAAAAAGGCAAGAAGAGGTCTCAAGACCTCTGGCTCAGAATGCCAGGTCTTTGGTTTGGGTAGCAGGAGTTGGATCCAGTGTGAAAGCAACAAGACTCGAGTGAACAAATGGGAGCACTTAATACCTGTATTTCTGATGATGTAATCCAAAATAACCAATCTTTCAAACTGTGACTGAAACTGTTTTCTAACATTCTCAGGCAAAGGGTCAGCATCAAATTTCCTAAGCCAATATTCAGCCTCCTTGTAACCTTCAACGAACAACTGAAAGGAACCAATCTACAAGTTTAAGAACCACAGTTAGAAAAAAGGGATTCATTTAATTTTTCAGCAAAAATCATAAAATAGCAGTTCAAGAATAAGAAAAATAGCAGTTAAAACTAATTTTAAGCCACATTTATCAGGAAAATTACTTATACACTAATTTAAAGTAATTACAATAAGAATCCAGAGCAAATAAATGTTCAATTCTAGGCTTTCATGGAGCATAGCAGCTATTTTATGACACCTAAAAAAGAAATATATATGTGCCCCCAAGGTGATATTTTCAACAAGAATACTGTTTTCTGAAAATATTCATTTAAAAGAATTCAATACAAAGGCCAAATTTTACAACTGTCTTGGTTATTTACTAACAATTCAATTTTTACTGAGGAACTTTCAACTTGACTGAGGAAATACTTTGAGATTTATTTTTACAACAGAAAATAATTTTGTTTTGTTTTTTTTTTTTTAATAACAGATTCTTTGTCCATGTAGATGAGACGCGGGCATGAATTTTAAAGAACTAATCAATTAGTTATCACTTCTGTAGTAATATTTTAAAAGTCTGTTCTTGAAGATAAGGCCATCTAAAAAGGCTTTTCTATCACTCAAATGACTATTTGTTAACATTAAACAACTTATTAAGGATAGAAATATGAAACTGAGCAGTTCATGACACAGTAACAGGTAACCTACTCGCCCTGATAAGCAATCACCACAAAGGAGTCTATTTCTTACCCTAACAGTTTACGCTGCTGTTGTTGACCTGATTTGAACAAGCTCCTAAAGGTTTCCGCTACAGCACTTACAAGTAAGACTGAATAGTCAGAACGGTGTAGATAATATCCTTACAGTCACACTCCTAGTGGTATATGCAAGGAGTGGCAGGCCTTGTAAAACTTCAAGCTTATTCTACTTACTTGGAGTATAATTTAAAGAAAACATTAACCATTAATTTCTACTCTAATTCCTTTATCTAGAAACATGCTTTACAGCAACAAAACCAAGGGGTCAAGAAAAAAAAAAAAGAGAGAAAAAGAAAAACCTTGAGCTTCTTCCACAATACCCACCCCATGACCCCTTCCCACCCTTCTTAGCTCTAAACATGCCTTCAGTTTATTTGAAAGTGCCAAGAAAAAAACAAAACCTAAAATGCAGTAAGCAAACCTGTACTGAGCCTTTACTATGTGCCAGTTCCTTTACCAGGTACTTACGGTCAACTGCTTCATTTTATCTTCACAGTAACCCTAAGAGGAAGTTTCTGGATCCCCATTTCATAGAAAACTGGAGCTTGGAGACCAGGGAACTGACCCAAAATGTTTGAGGAAGTTGTGGAGAGACTGGGAGTGAAACCTTGGTCTGATTCTAGACCTGTGCCTGTAGCCTTTGCTTTGTAAAGCTTTTCATGCTTTCCTCCTGGCAATACCTCCTAGCCCTCCAAACGCAGGTGGGTTCACCTCTTCTTTCCTCTCTGAGGTCCCTGAACTTAACCGCCCCTCACCTCCACCCTCACCCACCACTTAATCACACCGCATCAGGACTGCTTGTGTTCTCTGAGCACCTTGAAAAGGAACAGTTTTTGCACTGTTACATCCGGGGCCCATGGCACTATGCCGAGACACACTCGATGGTTGCTCAAATAAGACTGATCAGAGTGACTTACCTTAGGAGGGAGTCCTATCCGGTGAAATTTTCTACCTACTTTTGGCACTTTCTGTAAAGCATATTTTTTGCCTCTTGATTTTGCACGGTCAATTGCACTGTAGTTAAATGTCTCACTGACTAGCCAAACCACCTAGGAACAGTTTAGAAAAATAGTTATTACAATGTGGGTTATGCTCTTTCTCATACACCACAAAACTCTAGTGCTATAAATTAGCCAAGTCTGACCCTATCCTACATTATGCCCCAGGGACTCTGAAGTGGAAAGGCCAGAGAAATGCCACCTGTTTCTTTCTGAGAGGTAGCTTAAATTTGCCAGTGGGAGAAAGAAATGATAGTTTTGAAATGCAGAACTGGGAAAGACTTTCTTGAGAACATCTTCAAGTAAAAATTTATAAAAGCCAAAAGAAAACAATAGCAGCCTTTGGGCATGGAGTTAGCTCGGCTCAACAGCGGTAGATCCCTGATGTATATTTAAAGAAGAGTTTCTACTTCCTGGGTTACTTTGTGGATCTATATGGGACCACTCAGGACTCTCGATGACCAGAAAAAGGTGCTCAGACTTAAGCTGTCATTAGAAATGTTACTGCTCAGAGAGGAGGAGGCTGCAAGTAAGAAGCACATAACTAAAAACAGTCTCTCCTTTACCCTTGTTTTTGGCACAATGCCCAGCTGAAGCTTTTCATCCACAAGGAAGGCACCGGCTTCGGACAGGTATCCCTGGTTGGGAAGCAGGCAGCCTCTGCCAAAGCAGCAAGGGCAGCAGACCTTATGAACGTATTTGGTCCACTTAGGATTCAGCTGACCATAAGGCTCTTCCGATTTGGGTTTAAACACACCAATAGTTTTCTATATAAAAAAATAGAAATTTTATTAGACTTTTAATATAGAGTGGTAGTAATCCACAAAATGCATCCTGATAAATCTTTCTCTACTTCTTCCCACCGGAGATTTGGACAAAACCGTTAAATATTAAGAGCTTAGGACACAATCGCATTTTTACACTTATGTGCACTCAGTTATCTAAGACCAAGACTTCTTTGGGCGAGTAGTTTTCATACCCTGCTTGAGAAACCCTGGGCAAGGTGAGAGGGGAGGTGAGCCCAGGCTTCAAGACCCTCCACCGTGGGGCTAGATTCACTCTGATGCTACCTGTTATGGATTATGGGCCTTCCACTGACTTTAAAATCTTTGAAAACCATTGTTCTAGGTCACTGTTAGTACCCATCATCTATTAAACATAAAATTACATGTTTGCTTATCATCTACTTTTCCCACTAGATGTACCTTCTACAAGCACAAGGACTTGGTTAGGGCTGTAACTCAAGTACTCAGAACTAAGGCTGCTACACAGCAGCATTTGCAAAAGGAGCTCATAAGTCCAGGGACAAAAAGCAAGTCTTTCACTACCAAGGGACAGGACACAGTGAGCATCTATGTCTCATACCCTCCTACCCTAATCTTTCCCCACTTATTATTTTATGAATCAACTTTAAATAAATGCTCTCCTCTTAAAAGAAAAAATTGCTCATGGATGTCTGAAAGTCTATAATCTCTTATTACTAGCATGATAAAATACACTCATTAAATTTAGAGGCTAAATTATCCCAAGAAATAAAAGTCTCATTATAATTTTTAAGTATATAATTACCTGACAATGCAATAATCTCAGTCACTAGTAAAAAGTTAACAAGAGCAGCTTAAGAAATCAAGCTCATACTGGAGATTGAGAGATTGAAATTACCGACATGTATATTTAAATCTCAAAAAAGTATGATTTAAGAGAACTTCAATTTTTGAAAAAAAAATGTGGATGAAATTATAATCTTTCCTCCTCTTAAGAAAGAACTGCTGGTTATCCATCATTCAGAAAGCTTTCAGAAAAACTAACAAGAATTTCTGAAAAATTCTAGACTAATCGGACTGAGGCCTTGCATCGACTTCTCTTTTCTGTACCAGAATTATACTTTGGTTCACTTTGTTACATTTCAGTGCCCTCAAATATCAGACAGCCCAGGCTTCTTCTCTGGTATAATGCTGGAAAAATTTGTTACTGGGGCAAAAAGACATCAAACAGGTTTTGAAAGTTTAAACGTCTACTCTGCTGGGCTTATCTGGTTTTAGACATCTGCCAGGTAAGGACTTATGAATATAAAATAACAAACCTATGGTTGAATGTTAAGTATTCAATAAAAGCTGACAACCAAATATTGAAATAATAGAAAACTCCTGACTTAAAATGAATAGCCCTAGTTCTAAACAGTAGAGTACTTTAGTTAAAAAAAAAAAAACCAAAAAACACCCTTGCCTTTATTTTAAAAGAGGGCACAGATTAGGAAAATATTTTCAGAAACTCACAATGACTTCACATTTAAATTAGTGTTTTCCAAATTTGCTGTTACATATAGATCTGTGAAATTCTCACCCTCTTGGAATCCTTCACAAAGTAACTTCCACTTGAACCTTGATAGATTCTTTCTGGCAAAACTCCAGATTCTATTGCTTGCTCTGCTTTCAATATAAGATCAGCAAATTCTGGATCACCCGAGAATGTATTCAACTCTGCAGAACCAACAACTATTGCAATTAGAAAATCAATGTTAATATAGAATATAAGAAAGACCAGCTATGAAAATGCTTATGGTATGGACATGTAACTCTGGATTTATTAGCAGCAACAGAGCATAAAGCACAGGAGAATGTAACCAAGTATTGCACAGGCTCTCTGATCATCCCCCACCACTTCTCTTTAGTTGCATACGTGGGAAAACAAGATCCCCAATTTGTCAAAATAATCACACTAATGCCTCATATTACTTTGAACTCCTCTCTAGTGATTTTGTCCTCCATTCTACCTCAGACTCCAACTGCAGTCATACTTCAGATCTGTCACTACCAATACCTGTGCAACCTCTCCACATTTTCAACGTCAAGCACCACCAATATCCAAAGCTCACTCCCTCTGATATCCTCAGTGCTAAGATTCTTGCATCCCACTAGGACCTAAAAGCACAATTGGCCACATTGGCTCTTGTCTTCATTCTTTAGTGTCCTATCTTCCCTCCTTGGCCAGCCTCAACTACGGTCAGTCACCAAATAATCACTTTCTTCTTCCCTCCCCTCATCACAATCACTTGGAAAAACCCCAATTCTCACAAAACCCAACTGTCTGCTATTATGCATGTGCAGTCTCCCTGGTATGCAATGCATGCTTGTGTCCCCCCAAAACAGGTTGAAGTCCTCACCTCCAGTGTGATTATACTGGGAGAGGGCGGTCCGTGGGAGATAATGAGGCTTAGGGGAGGCCATGTGATTACTCAGAGCACACTTGTGCCCTCGCCACCGCCAAGAGCCCTCGTCAACTCTGACCATGCTGGTCCTCTGGTCTTGGACTTCCCAGCTTCCAGAACTGTGAGAAATCAATCTATTGTTTAAGCCACCCAGTCTGACATTTTGTGATAGCAGCCTAAGCTAAGACAACTCCCCCACTATCCTGGACAACTATTTGATACCCTCTCTCCCCCTAGCAAATCCCCAACACCTTCTCTCTCTCAGCAATGACCTAGCTTCCAACTTCACAGAGAAGCAAGCAGAGAAAACCACTGTCAGCCCTCAGCACCACACCCACCCACACCCGCTGCCTTTTACCTGTTGTTACTATAGATGAACGGCTCCAGGCCTACCCCTTCCCAGATACTCCAGGACACCTCTTCAGCAATTCTTCCCTGTATCAACATTTCCCTCTCTATGGATCATTTCCATCACCATACAAAGCATGCTTTAATTTTGTTCAAATCTCTCTTAACCCCAATATACCCTAGACACAGCTTTGTTTCTTTGCTCCACTTTATAGCAAAAGGCTTCTACAGTAATTTCTATTTACAGGTCCAGTTTTAATTCTCCAGAACTCATTTCCATTAGGCTTTTGGCCCTAACACTCCATTGCTAAATTCAACCTCAGAACTTATCTTCTGTGATCAACACACCATGTAACTCTATGGTCGCTTCCTCCTCCCTGAAACACTTTTTCACTTGGCTACCAGGATGCTGCTCCTCTAGGTTCCCCTCCTGTTTCACTGCTCCTCTTCTTCAGTCTCCTTGGTGGATCATTTTCATTCATCTCTCTGACCTTCCAGGTCCAGTTCATGGTCCTCTTTTTTTTATCAGCACTAATGATCCTAAAGTCTATTCTGCCCTGAACCCCAACTACGGTATTCAGCATCTCTATGTGGTTGTTTAATCGACAGTTCAAACTTTACTTTGCCAAAGCCAATTGCTTGCCTTTATTACCCCTCTCAAGTTTCAGCCCCAGTATCCACAAGTTCAGTTGCTGCAAACTCCAAATATTCCAGTTGTTCACACCAAAAACCTTGAGACCATCCATGATTCCACACTCCTAACCACCCCCCACCTGCCCCATCTAAACCGTCAGCAAGTGTCAAGGCTCTCACCTTAAACAGCCAGAATCCAACCACTCCTCACCATCTCCATTCCTTCTGTGTGGTTCAAATCACTATCAACTCTTGCCTAGATTATTGCAAAAGCCTCCCAGTTGGTCTCACTCTTTCACCCCTGTCCTTCTTATCCTCACCAGAGAAGCTACCGCAATCCTTTATAAACGAGTCAGATCATGTCACTCCTCGTACAAAATAGCCCCAGAGGTTGCCTCCATCTTACTAAAACAAAACAAAAAAACCCACACCACCACCAAAAACCAAGTCCAAGGTTCAAGTAGGTTCAAGTAGGTTGGTAGGTTCAAGTCCCACAAGTTCTCTAAGGTCATTAAGGCTCTACCCAACCTCCCATAACCTTCACTTCATTTTTCTGTTTAGTACTGATCACCTAATATATTACATAATTTATTTTGTGAGTTCCAGGAAGACAGGATTTCTTCTAGTGCTCTAGGCTCAGAACTTCACAGTTCCTGGCAAATAACAGATACTCAATAAACACTTGCAGAAAAAGTTAATTATCAATCATGTAAAGTGCTAGACAATCCAAAAATTATTCACATTTTTACTGGAAGACATTTCAAGGCTATTATGTGCATTCAAACTCGAAACACAGCCTTTTCTTAATTTAAAATTTGCCTAATTCAGACAGAAATAAAACTGTTGTTACTAATTTTTACACATCTGTGCTAAGAAAGATACAACAACAAAAAAAGATTGGGCATAGTTTACCTACTTTAAAGAATAAACCAAGTCTTTTAGTCGTGTCTATAGTGATACACTGATTTCAAATCATTCTTATTTACCCCCTAAAAGTGCTTAAGAACAAACTTAAGAACAAAGGGAGGGGCTTTGTCTTTCTTCTTGAGTGTGTCCCTGCCACCTGGAAGAGGAATCAGCATTTAGTAGATATATTTAAATATTTCATTTAATACTTTATTAAATACTTAATAATTTATTAACTACTTGAATTTGCATAAACATACAATTGCATAAATGAAATATTACTCATGTTTCAGAATGTGCAGTAACCATTATCAAAAATGGTTTCCTGTAGATCAGGGCTCTTTGTAAGAAAGGTGAAGTTAGGCAGCGCCTCTCCTGCCCTCCTGTGACTACGCAGGTCTCTCTTGGCCAACCTTCTCCCTTTGCAAAGCAGCAGAGGCAGCTCTCCTCCCAAGACTGCCCGCCCATGTCTGCACAGGCCTCTCTACAAACCTGCCCCTGTCAGGGGCAGCTCTTTCTGCCCGCTAGTGTCTATGCAAGTGTCCTGAATTCTTCTCCTCTCCCTTTTTATAATAAACCTGCCCTTCTGGATATTAAAGAAAAAAAAGGACACGAAGCTATTTATTTTGATGTGCTTCCTAGTAGCGGTGCATTTTCCGTATGTACCACCAGCAGGTGGTCTTCGGATCAGGGTCTACACATTCAAAGAGAAAGCCTGCCTTTTCTTCATGAGCCTTTTGTGCTTGTTTGAAAATACATAAACTTCTCCCTTTTCCAGAAACAAAAGCTCTTCCAGTTTCAGTCAGTGTCTTAGACCTGACATCTGGAGCAAAAGTCTACTTACTCCTTTCTTCCCAGAGGGAGCCCATCAAAAGAGCTGACAGCCATGTCACGTTTCCCTGTCACCTTTATTCTCCACCTCCGTCCAGAGGGAGGTGCTTTCTGATACTCATCACGAGACACCTACACAGGATGGCAGTTGTTCAGTAGGGTCCTGTCATACAGCTACTCAACACTGAAATGGCTCGTCTATTAGGCAACTCTTGCTTGCGCCTACCCTATACTTGAGCAGTTCTCTTGGAAACTGCAGATTTTGACATTTATTTTAAATGCTACAAGTTGCTCTGTGGGCCAGGTTTTATGAGCTCATCACAGAACCTGCCTGTGTGGCTCTCATGGAGTCCATGATCACACTCTGGATACTATTTCATGTCAAACAAAATCAGATCAATCAGAACCTTTCCTATAAAATCCATCAGTATCATCTCAGCCTTTAATTTCTTTCTTACTGAGCAACTCATATGGATAAATCAGGTCATTTCCCCACATGGTCAGTGGGCATTCTTTGAAAATACTCTGGATTTGCCATAACAATCCAGAAAGGCACATAAAATACAACAGGCCTACTATCTAATTACCACGGGGGTTGGGGGGTGGGGAGTATATTAGCAACTATCCTAAAATCAAAGTAATTGTTCTTTAGTTGATAACTTTTTAACAGACTCATAACTCACAATTACATTCTGCAACTTTCTTCCCCAAAGTTAAGAAAAAACTCCCCAAAGTTATCATGGTTTGAAGATTATCAGGATTGGAAGGTTTCACATCATTATTTGGTTAGACTTTTAACAGCTAAAGGGCAGGCATGGTTAGCCACATTTTAATTTTTTTCTACCAGTTAAAATTACTGCCACCCACTTTAAATAATAAGCTACTAACAAAATACAAGGTTTTGATTTTTCTCTATATCAAAGAATATTGAAATTTTCTGAGAACCTCTATTCTACCTCTGTGTACTCAAGTTCCAGTCCTATTCAAGCACCTTACCTTTTACAGGACATCCAGCCCACCCTCTGAACCTTTGCTCACACCATCCCATGTATATGCCAAGTTTTCTTCCTGTGTTAATTCACATTCATCCTTCAACTCCATCTGATCATCTGTAATGCTATAACAAACGATCTCAACCCCAGAAGGGCTGAGATCTTTATTCTCTGCTACAGCCCAAGTGCCAGATGATATCACAAAGAGCTTGAGAATTATTAATAAACTATGCCGATGACCACACTTATGGGTTATTAAGTAGAAACTGAAGATGAATTAAGAGAATCCATTGCATAAACTTTTTTATTTAGTTGTCTGAAAGTATGCTTGAGAACTTAACAAGTTTTTATTTCAAATAAATACATCAAAATGAACTCTTCCTCACTGGAGAGATGGGAATACATCTCACCCACTGGCCAGAATGTTCTCTAAAAAGAAGAGTAGGGCCTCCCTGGTGCACAGGGGGTTATGTCTCAGCACTAGGAAGCTATCTACAGCCACTACAGCAGGAGTTCAACCCGTGGCCAGGTAGCTGATCCACATGGCACAGCAGACATCTCCTGTCTCATCTGCTGCTCCCCTCAGCAGTGTATTTCAGTAGTCCACCTGTTCTGCAACCCACTCTGTCTCTGGTGAACCCTCCTGGCACCTCTGGCCTACACCTCAGTTTTTGTATGCATAAATAAATAAATCTTAAAAATAAAAAGAAGAGGAGCTGGCTCATGAGATTGCTGCTCAGAACCCTGCCCTAGGGTGGGTGTCATTTCCTCTCTTCCGCTAAGTCTCCCCTGACCCTGAAATCCACGGTGTGCCTCAATGAAACCCTCAGCTTTCCTTGTGCAGGTAACGTCCCTCATCCAGTGGAAGCGTGTCTCTATGCTTGCTCATATAAAGTGTGTGCTCGGAGAGACACACGTACTTTGAAACTTGGGAGATTTTTGTGAATTTTGACATTGCTCTCTAATTGTTAGGCTCTCCAACAAAACCGATAAAAAGTGCTCCTGGTTTGTATTAACTGTGAACTTTTAAGTCACTTCACATCTCTTTGCTTCCTGAACATGAAAAAAAAAACAAAACCACACATAAAATTAAAACTATCACTTCACAGGGAAGGTTATGAATCAACATACATGAAGCACATAGAACTATGCCCTGCACATACTGCCACGCAGGTATCAGCGATCATCAGCTTTATTAATAAACTCTCCAACTCACTGATTAAAATGACAACCAGTACAAGGAATGTTACTAATGCTACTCTGACACTGATCTACCAGAGCTGTGGTTTATGCTGATTCTAGACGTTATTAAATGCCCGATTAGAGATAACGTGCATGGGGCATCTTCCACTGGCTAAAGTACATAAATTTCTAGTTTACATAAACAAAATAGTAACCTGTCTTAAGTGATACTAGTATGAATCTAAAAGCCAGAGCGTCATGGAACTAGAGGTGGTTTCATGGAAAATGAATGGCAAAGAATAAAGCAAGTTAATGGATTCATTAAAAAAAAAAATCCCGGGCCTCCCTGGTGGTGCAGTGGGTTAAGCAGCGCACTATGAAACAAACCACAGCCACTGCAGCACGAGTTCGACCCCTGCCTCTGGCCAGGGAGGGGACCCACATGGCGCAGCAGACCTCTCCTGCCTTGCCCGCTGTGCCCCTCAGCAGTGTGTTTCAGTCAGTCTGCCTGTTCTGCTCCCCGCTCTGTCTCTGGTGAATCCTCTCACCCCCCACACCTCTGGCCTGTACCCCAGTGCTTGTATGCATAAATAAATAAATCTTTAAAAAAAAAATCCCAAGAAATAACTGAACCTAAAACGTAGTTAAAATACTCAAATCATAAACTTCTTAGGAGACTGGTTTGAAATTTTTAAAAGTTTTTACAACTCGAAGCTATTTGAAAATCCATTAAAAATAAATTCCAGTAAGTAACCAAAAGTAACAATTACTTTATAACACTTGGGAATCTACAGCAATATGGAATAAGTGCTGGACTGGAAGGATGAACCAGGCTCAGCTGTGACTTTATCACTTCCTGTGCAAATGACTTCTAGAATTCTGTGAACTATTTATGATTTTTCTCATTTTCAATCCTCATAACAAGAATGAATGTGAATAACAACTTGGTGAGAATTAATAAAAGATACTGCAAAAGAGCTTAGCAAATTGTGACACAGTAAGTTATTACCATCAAAGAAGGAATTTCTTTTCAATTACTCACTTTTATCTCAAATGCTATACTCTATCTTTTTACCTTTTCAAGCATTCATATTATTTGTTCATAAAACCTCACTTTCACAGAACAAATGGCCTTTCAAGGTTTTCATTCTTGTAAAATCTAGCTACTAAAGGTAACTTGGGATAGAGCAAGACAACTTACTCCTCAGATCTTAAGTTACTTCACACACTAGGGTCTAAGCAATACATAACCAAATCATTGAGAGGGCTGGGTGGAAATGGGTCCATTCATGAGCTGGATCCAATTTCAAGTTCTGTGAATTGTCCCAATATCATTGAAACCTTAGCTTACAAAATCACAGCAGCCAACCTACAAGTCAGGTGGGTTTGCTACAACTTTGTCAAACACTTGCATTGGAATGTCCACTTCCCTTGGGTTTCCAGGGTTTATTCACTCTACAATATGTTTGACTGTAAGTTCAACTTCAACTTGAATAGCCTAGTCTATCTAAAATGCTTCGCAATATAGAAAGGTTATTTGTACACTAGTAGCAGGACATGTAATCTAACCACCCTAGAAAAACCAAACAGTACTGGTGAAAGTGACACTTCCTGTAGTTTTCTTTTAAGCTCCCACACATGGAGTGTTTGGACACAGTACTCACATCATCTCACTGAAAACATCTTAACCACCAGCAAGGTGTTAATCACCATTCTACAAACTCGCCTGTCATTTCTCTATTTCACTATCAAATTAGCCTGCCTCAACTGTTTGTGGCTAAAACTCACTCCATCAACAACAAACACGCAGGCCTGAAGAAACATGCATAAATGTCACAGACTTCCACTGCCTCCCCTTCACCTGTGGACAGCAGGCCTCTTAAGAGGGAAAAAGGTGTTTGTTGCTTTTTTAAAAAAAAACAAACAAACAACCATAAGACTAGAAATGACTCATAAAAATGAAAGTGAACTTTGAAAAGGAGAGCAGGTACAGAAACTCAACCGCGTCTGCTGCCTCTGGCCAACGTCACAATCACAACATTTAGTGCAAAAAGTCTTTGAAAGTGCTTTTGCAGTAAGCTGAACATCACTACTGTCATTCACCTTGCACATTCCCAACTGGCGGAACTTTCCAGCTTTTGATTCAAAACTCAAGTCCAACCTCAGTCAACAACTGACATCATTCTACAGTGTCGAGCTTTCCTTAGTGTCCGATCCCAAAAATTTAAACTCAATTAGGGGATACTTCAAGCAACAGAGTTGGAAGACATCCAAAGAAAGACCTTAGGTGCTGCAGCCCTGAGCCCCCGGAAGGTGCGAGCGAACAGAGGAGCAGCGGAGAAAGGCAGGCACCCCAGGTCCGGCCGGCAGCTGGCCCCTGGGCCTCGAATCCGGACGGGGTGCCGGGCGAGCGCCCGTCCAAGCCAGCAAGTGCCAGACGGAGAGGACCGGGCAGGGCGGGCGGGGGCACCGGGGCCCGGGACACCCGCGCTCAGGGAGGGACGCGCGGGGAACGGAAGGCCGGGTCGCACCTGAACCCGCGGGGCGGCTCGGTCTGGGCGGGCTGCGGTGGAACCTGATGCCCCGGAGGTGGCTGCCGAACGCGCGCCCGCTCTTGCGCGGCAGTTCCCGGTCGCGGGTCTGGAGCGCCGAGGCCGCGCCCTCCTCCCCCGCAGCCTCCACCAGCCTCACGGCGTTCCCCGGGGCGCCCTTCCGCGCCTGGGCCCAGGCGACCCGCGGCAGCAGCGGCTCCCGCTCTTCCCGCTCCTCCTGCTCCTCCTCGGCGCAGCATGGATCCACCTCCAGCAGCCCGCCGCCCGCGGGCGCCCACCGCCCGGGCTCGGAGGACTCCGCCATCGCCTCCCTGCGTGCCGTCCGCGCCGAGACCGGCTCAGAGAGCAGAGGCGCCGGGGTCTGGTCTCGGCATCGCGGGCGCCCGAGTGTCCAGGTCAGCTCAGGGCGGCCTCCGAGGGACCGCCCCCCACAGGCGGTTGTACCGCCCCGCTGCGGCCGCGCCCCACCGCGTGCCCACCCTGCGCCTGCGCGGAACGGTCGGGGCGGCGGTGGGCGTGGCGTGGCGCTGGGCGGGGCCGCCACCTGTCTCCGCTAATCCCGGAAGCGCGGGCGGTCTGGAAGTTGCTCCAGGTGGGCCAGGGGCCAGAGTTAACTCATCTAGGTATCGAGGTGCAGCTGCCACTCACTCTTCAGCCTAACTAGACTTCCCCTTCTTCCGCAGTTCTCCTGGAATTTACCAAAGTCTGTCCCTTTATAGTTTTTTGTGTAACTGTGGAACGTGTTTCTTACAACCAGAGGTTTGGGAGGGCAGGGATCTTTAATTCATACGTTCTTGATACTGGTAGTTTGTATTTTTTTTTCTTTTTTCTAACCAATTTAGCAGGGAGTTTGTCAATTTTATAACTCTTTTCAGAGTCATCTTTCGGTTTCATTGATTTTCTGTTTGCCAGTTCATTGACTTTTGCTCTTTTTAAATTTCCTTCTATTTAATTGGAATTTGCTTTCTTCTTTCTGGTTGCTTAGAAGATGGCATAACTGATTTTGCGTCTATTTTTTAAATATAAGGATTTAAACCCTGGCATATCCCACTAAGCACTGCTTTATTTGCATTCCACGGTTTTTGGTAAGCTGTGCTTTCATATTCATTGGGTTCAAACTAGTTTTAAATTTTCCTAATGTATTTTTCCTTGACTCCTTTGAAGTATGTTGTTTAATTTTCAACTATTTAGGGGCCACCTAGAATTATTACATTTCTAATTTAATTCTGTTGTGGCAAGATAAGGTACACTAAGATTTCAAACTTTTGATATCTTGAAAAATATTTCACAATATTTGGGGACTATTCAATGTGCATTAAAGAAAATGTATTCTGCAGTTGAGTGATAATTATGAATTGTTGCTATAAATATCACTTCAGTGATGTGTTGCTGTTTTCAGATCACCTATATACCTATGGCTTTTTAGTTTAGTTCTCTTACTCAGAGGGGGATACTGTAACTATGATTGTGGACTTTATATTTCTCTTTCAGTTAGGTGAGTTTTGCTTTTATGTATTTTTGAAATTGTGTTAATAGGTTTATACACTTGATTTTTATAGCTTCCTGATGATTTGGCTGTGTGTGTGTGTGTGTGTGAGAGAGAGAGAGAGAGAGAGAGAGAGAGAGAGAGAGAGAGAGAGAGACCTGTTTGTCCCATCTCTCTTGATACTCCTGGTTTGAAACCTTTGTCTGATGTTATATAAATACTCTTTCATGGGCTTATTTGCCTTGTAAAGCTTTTCTGCCCTTTTTTGTCTACTTGTGTCTATTTGTGTCTTTAAATTTAATGCATGTATAACTTTGTAGCTAGCTTATCCTTTGGTCTTGACTGTAAAAAAAATCTAGTTAGTAATTTTACCTTTTAATTAGAGTTTTTATTCTATTTATATTTAATGTAATACTAATATGGTTGATTTAGATCTACTATCTTGCAATTTACATTCAATTTATTTCATCTGTTTTGTTGTTGCTTTTCTGTTCTTGCTTCCTCTTGGATTGCTCAATATTTCATTTTGATTGACATTTTGCTAAACCTCTTTACATTAATGTTTGCTCTAACATTTATTGTATGTGTCCTTAAGTTACCTCAGTGTACCAACATCTTACATTGTAGAATATGTAGTAAACTAGAAGAAACTTGCAAAAGTGTATTTCTTTTTATCCCCTATCTTTTATCTTATAGTTGTCATATATGTAAGACCTATATATTTAATATGTAAATAAATTTTGCCTTAAACAATTAGATACCTTTGAAGGAAATTTGGTAAACCACACATAGTCTTTTGTATTTACCAATACTTATACCACTTGTAGTGTCCCTTTATTCCTGTCTTTAGATATAATATTTATACAGTATCATTTCCTTTTCCTATGAGTTTTAAAGACACATTTTAACTTAAATTATTCTTTTGCCATTATTTTAAAAAAATATTTTCTTTGATACAGCATTCTGGGTTGATGTTGCTCTCCACCCACTCCAAATTCAACTCTGAAAATGTTATCTTCTAACCTTCATGTCTTGTGAGTCATATCTCTCCACCAACCCTCTCAATTTGTGTTAGGTCATGTTCTCTGGTTACTTTAAGATTTTCTTATCTTCAGTAGTCTTGCATTCCTTTATATAGATTCCTGTTTCTTGAATCTGTAAATGTTTGCATGCCACCAGACTTGGGGAAATCTTAGCCATTATATTTTCAATTTTTCTTCTGTTCCATTCTTTACTGCCTTTCTTTCTGGAATTCTAGTTTATGTGTGTTAGATTCTTTGCTATTGTCCTAAAAGTTCTGCTGAATTTTTCAGTAATTTTTATGTTCAGATTGGATAAGAAATAATATTTTTAAGTTTGCCAATCTTTTATTTTCCAATTAGCTGTTTAAGCAACCCAGTGATTTATTTCTAAATTTTATGTTTCAGTTCTGAAATTTCATTTGGTTCTTTTTTAGAGTTTCTGTATCTGTTAATTCATCACAAATAAATTTTTAAGTGCTTGAAAATATGTATAAAAGCTGTTTAAAATTGTTTACTAAATCTTATATCTGAGTCCCCTGGGAGTCAGCTTCTACTAACTGGTTTTTCTCTTGATTATGAATCAAACTTTCCTGTTCTTTTCCATATCCACTCTTTAAATATTTAAGCCACTAAAACTTTGGTGTTCTGATTGATTTCAATCTGCCTTTCCTAGTACAAACTGAGTAGTGTCAGATGAAAATATGCCGAAGTGCAAATCACACTTTCTGTATTTCAGTACTTTGAAGAGTGGCTATTACTTCAACTCTGTCTACTTGGGTCTGGTTATTTTCAGGTGTTGTCAAATAATGTTTTTATATTTTCTCCAAAGTTTATAAATTTTATCCACAAAAGGGTTACTCTGATATAACCGCTTATGACATATTTTATTGGAAATGTATCTTTTAGTGAGATGAATGGTGCTGTATTTTATTAGCAGTTCTTATGTCAAGGCTTAACTTTTATAGCCGTAAACACTGATGAAAATCTGTTCAAATAAATAAATGAATTTCATTAGCATTTTTAATAGCAATGTCATTCAAATCTTGGATTTCCTTCCAAGATAACATGCTAAAAATCACATAGGATCCTATCACTGGAAATTATTTATGACCTATCATCAGGTACCTCACATAGATCTCCTTTGTTTGATTTATTCAGTTTCTCAACTTCTGGGAAGTATACCAAAAAAGCTTTTTAAAAAACTTACCAGTTGGGGCCTCCTTGGTGGTGCAGCGGGTTGAGTGCTGCACTGTGAAGCATCTTCTGCACAGCAGTGTGAGTTCAATCCCCGCCCAGGGAGGGCACCCACATGTCGCAGCAGACCTCTCCTGCCTCACCCGCTGCTCTCCTCAGCAGTGTGCTTCAGTCAGTCTGCGTGTTCTGCTCCCCACTCTGTCTTTGGTGAATCCTCTCACCTCCTATGCCTCTGGCCTGTACCCCAGTTCTTGTATGCATAAATAAATGTTTTTAAAAAATGAATCAACCTTTTTTAAAAAATGAATAAAAGACTTAACAGTTTACAAATAATGTACTATAACTCCTTTATTTGCAAGGTACCTTATTTTTCACTCAGAGTTGAGGAAATAGAAATATTAGCATTTTTATAGACCTTTTACCAGTGCAAAATTACTTCTTAAAATGCTTTTATTATGAGTTTTAAGCATATTTTTGTCAAAACCTTGGAACTCCAGATTTAATTCATTCAATGCATGTACAATATCTAACTTAAAAGGTAATTGGCAAAGCTATACTTCATTATCAAATCATTCTGCCAAAGAAGATTTTTTCAACTCACCTAAACATGCTTAAATGGATCCCTGTATCAACATCTCAGCTTTGATTCCAAGACGCTACTGCCTTGCGTATTTCTCACGGATACTTCTTTTACTTCATGCCCATAGAATATATTCCTTTTGGAGTGCAGAGGAGTCCTCTGACCCTCGTTTTCTGCTCCACTTCAATATTTACATGTATATGTTGTGATTTGGATATAGATCTACTTAAGAAAACCCTTAATTCCCAGTTTCCTGTCATTCCCAGATTTTATCCTATACAAATACTAAATTTTATTTTGGGCAGATCCTATTCCCAAACATTTATGTGCAAATAAAATGCCTATAAAACAAATGCTGTTTTAATGCAGAAAAAGGTTTACTGAGAGCTACACATGGTGCTTTGGGTATGTTAGCATACAAGACATCCATAGAGGCAGGGGTTCTTATTTAGCAGAGAGAAATAAGGCACGTAGAGTTTGAAGGGTTTGTTCCAGATCACCCAGATACGAGTGGCAGAGTTAATACTGGGATGCAGTGGTTGGCTTGATCCTCTGTGCCATTCTATTCTGTAGTCTATACTCGGATGATGGTGACGCTTTGGCAATGACCACAACTCTCAAATGGTAAAGAAAAATGTTCTGAGGAAAGGCTACATCTCAGCAAGAAGAGAGAGAGAAAGCTGGCTAGCCCTGTGCTCCAGAGTGAGCGTTAAGGACAGAAGGCTAGTTACACAGGAACCAACTCAGAAGATTGTTAAGAAATGTGGTTTTTTTCAGCTCACCCATGCCTCCTTTGTTGGCTTTACTCTCATGATGTCACTCTTGTGGGTGAAAGATGACTGCAACTTCACAGCCAGACATGGCCAGCTCCCAAAGGGGGAGGGGCTGTCTCCCAATGCATTCCTACTAGTGAGGATGCCTTTCCCAGAAGGCTCCCGTGATAGACCTCCCCTCAAAGCTCATTGACCCCAACTGGTTCACATGTCCACGGTGGAATCAATCACTGCCAAAGAGAACGTGATTATCATGTTGACTTGGTTCAGCCAGAATTTCCCTTGGAGTTGGAAATATGATTCCACTTTCCTGAGTCACCTTGAATGGATGGACATTAGACGGCCTAATAATTCTGCCTGGAAGAAGTAAAGGAAGGAGATAGATTGGACAAGATACCAAAGGTGTCATCTAGATCATTCACTCCAAATCTCTCTTCTGTTGAGCAGCCAGCAAGATCTTCCCAGTTTGCATTTCCAATTATGTCTTCCTCTGCTTCAAGTTTCAGTGACTTCCCATGATATTTAGAATATATTCCAAAAACATTTAACTTTATAGATGCCGCAGGCTCTGGAATCTGCCATCCTGGTTATCTGCCACCCATTCTTACGGCTTCCTCTCCATCTAGGGTTTGTGCATATATGCCCACACCTGTTCAAGGACGTGTCAGTCAGGGTTCTCCAGAGGTACAGAACCAATAGGATTTATTTTGAGGGACTGACTTACGAAATGGTAAAGACTGGCAAGTTTAAAATTTGTAGGGCAGGCCAGCGGCTAGAAACTCAGGCAGGAGTTGATGGAAACCACAGTAGGACCTAGGTTCTCTCCTTGTTCCTCAGCAGCAAGGGCACCATTTCCTGCCCTCCTGCTCACTTGGCTCCACCCCATCACTCCTGCTTTTTATTCCTGCCTACTACACACCAAGGACTCCCTGTCTTCCTGTTACATATGAGTAATATGGACCCACTGCTGCCTCCTCTTTGCAAATATTCAGTCTATTCCTGAAACCCAGCTGAATCTCTTCATATTTCTAAATCTGACTTCTGACCAAGATATTCTGGTTGGCTTCTTTTGCTACCATCTAATAGAGCTTTTCAAGGTGGCCCACGTTAACCCATGGACTGGCTGCTTTTAGGGCCCATTAGTCATGGTGAAGGAGGTAGGAGGGAGGGAGATGTTCATGAGATCTAGAACATGGTTTCTCTGCAGAGGTTTTTCTCTTTCTGGTGACTCAGTGATGCATCTATCATCGTCGACTTGTCTGGTGATTTTGACCTGTCAAAAAAGGGATGAAACCAACTACAATTGATGTCAAATATGTATAAATAAATTAATTTTAAAAAGGAAACGACTTAAAATAAAAAATTGTTAATTTCCAAAAAAATAATAAAAGGAAATAATATATTTTTTAAAAGGATAAAAAATTTTATTACTTGCTATAATAAAGTATTATCACAAGGCAAGGAAAAATAGTATTTTAAACTAGTTCCAGCTTCCTTGTTTCTGGCATATGGTAGCTCTGGAGCATATGGTAGGTCTAGATTTTGCTTGTCAGGTTAAGAGGCTGGGGGCAAAACGTATTAGGAGGAATGTGGGGGAAACGTGGAAAGTGGAAAGTAGTAAAATAACCCTGAGATGATAACATTATTTTTTGACCTGCATGATAACAAGTGAATTTAAATGAAACGATCTCAAAGTGATTTCTATGAAAACAGACAACTAACTTTTTTTATTTTTCTTTCATTTTCTTTTTGAAAAAAAGATTTTAATCTAATCTGGTAGAGTAGAAGAAAATAACTCAGTGTTCTGAAAATAAATTTCCCGGAGGAGGCCATTAAGGCAGTCCTTTTGTTTCCTGTCATACTCTGAATCAGTTACAAGGACAAACTCTATTTGTTTGGGTACATTAATTTTTCTCAATGGCCTTTCTACAAAATGAGCATCAAATTGATGGGACTGGACCTCAGCAAAGAAGAAGTTCCAATTTTCTCTGGATGGATTGTTCTGGATGTGCAGTGGAAAATTATTATTAATAGCGATTCATGTTTACTACCCAGTGAGCACGAGAGAAAGATAGAGTTTAGAAATGCAGCTGTATCCAAGTAAGCTCTGGGTGTCACAGGACAAATTACTAGGGAGTGAGGACCCCGATCATTGATGGCTGTGTGGTTAGTCTGTTTGAGCCACATTTGGTATGTTGGCCACACGTTTTCTCCGACTTCAGGGAACAGGATAGGTTTTCAATATGGACTAGGCATTTGAATTGTCTTCTTGCAGGTACCATGTGGTACTTACGTTCTGGATGCACCAGGGGCTTCTTTCATTCATCCAACTGGGCACATGATGAGGAGCTAACCAGACATGCTTCCTTCCTTCGAGTTCATATCCCAGTGATTAAAACTAGTCCCTAGGTCTTCCTGACTCTGATTCACTTCAAAACAGAAGGCATATAGTAGCTAGATTTTCTTTTGCAGTTTAAGGAGTTAGGCATAAAATGTTCTGGAAGAGGGTTTGGCATGTGTCCAGATATAAGGAAATAGATATAAGCCAAATTTATCTTCCTGGTCTTAATCAGAACCCAGCTAGTCCCTATGGTCAGTGGGATATAGAGAACAGCCATAGTGCTCATGTCTCATAAAAGTATATGCTTTTGGCTGTTGCATTCTATATGCTAAACTCAATACTAAGTTCATTTCTCTTTCTCTTCTGTGCAAGTAAATTGAAAACAGGCATAGAGTATGGTAAATGGAAATTGTAAGGTTTTCCATGCTCCTGCCATGAGCATCAAGGATAGAACACCGTGATCCTACATGCATGCATGATGAAAGACACCTGGAGTAGGGTGTGGGCATGCGCAAATGGGCACACCTGGGCTGAGATACTGGGTCTATAAGGACAGTGTTGGGGGAGGCAGCAGCAACAGTGGCAGCAGAGAAGCAGAAGCATGAGAGAAAGCTGGAGTGGCCAGAGGAAGCGAAGATTCACTGGGGGCTAGGAGGCCAGGAGCTTAGGAGGCCCCCTGACCCCCCTACCTGCTGTGACCAGGTTGTACAACTACTGGTTGTGCAGAAATATCAATAAAACCCTGAAAAGGCATCCAAGGGCTCCAAGACTCCTCCTTTACCCATCTGCTCAGATCATAGCAAACCTGCTCTGTGCCTTCCTGCCACTACACATAGTCTACTTAGTGCTTACAATAGCAACGGGATCAGCTGCAGAGGCCAAAGGCAGGCAGGGACTCACAGGCAAAGGAGGAGTGGGCAAGCTTGATAGAGCTTTTCTCCCAGTGGAGAAAAAGGAAGCCTTCAGGTATGGTCTGCTTGAAGGTTGTGGGCATGGGGATGCTGGAGGCAAGCTAACTAGAAGTGGCGCTTCCTTTGTGATTGATTAGGGGTGTACAGAGGGCTGTTCTGGATTGGTCTTAAGTTCAAAGTGGGTGTAGGGTAAAGGTTGATCAGGTATTTCCACCCTCCCACTACTGATGATGAACACCTGAGGTGCTGCGAGCATTCCAGGGTGGGCATGCACAAGTGGGCGCCCCTGTGTTGGACACGGGCTTAAATGGGTGGTGTCATGAGGACGCCAGAACTGCCAGGACCAACAGACAGAACTGTGAGGACCGACCGACAGAACTGATGAGAGCAGCAGCAGAGAGAGAAGCAGCAGCCGAGAGGGTGAGATGCGCCTGGGGCTGGGAGGCCTGCCAGCCTCCCGGCCCCCCGGCACCCCTTCCTGCCGCTACAATTGGCGTAGTCAGCAGGATGGTTCGATGCAGATGGGTGCAGAGCCCCAAGAAGACTGCAGGAGGGACTGAGAGGTGGCAGGCCACGAACATGTAATTTGGCGGAACGATGGCAGCACATGAGGTGGCTGAAGACCAGGACGCTACAGGAAGAACGAGAGATGCTGCAGGAGAGCAGGAGGAGGACAGGTCCAGGAGCTGCGGGACAAGACCTCAAGTGGAGGAGGAGACGCCCGCGAGGACCAGCCCATGACCCAAGGCAGCAGACCGAAAGAGGACCACGATTCAGAGCTCGCCCACTGCTGACACAAGGAAAGGACTAATGGACTAATGGACTGACAGTCCCACCAGAATGCAGGTTATGTTTATGGACCCTGGGGGTGGATGATTGTTTGTAAATCCCAGGAGATGACAGTACCAGAGAGAGAAGCAGTAGCCGACAGGGTGAGACACGCTGGGGGCTGGGAAGCCTGCCAGCCTCCTGGCCCCTCGGCACCCCTGCCTGCCATGTACCTGGCCACCTCTACTAAATAAAGTATGAAAAGCCACCGAGGGCTCCAAGACTCTCCTTCCCTGACCCGTCTGCCCAGAACCATCCCGAACCTGCCTCCAGTGCACCCCCATCCTGCCGCTACAGTGGGGATAAAAGTTAGGGAAACTCTGTTACTATTCAAGTCTAGCTGTTTAGGGTCAGTAGGTTATTATTTAGTTCGGGGGGGGTTGGTTAATAAAGATAGTTGTCTGACTTCCTGAGCTGGCACTATAGATCATAGGTTGGTTTTCTAGGCTTTGTAGTGTGGGTTGTGGGCTACAGTTCTATTTTTATACATGGCTTAGCCATTGTCTGTCTGTATATTCAGTTTTATTACCTAGATTGCTCCATCTATTCTAGTGTTTACATCTTTACCTTATACATATTGTTGATCTCAAAAGCCATCAGTCAATTCAAACAAGCAGGGCTGATTTGGGAAAAATGAAAACAGAACAGATGACGGGTTGCAGAGTATGTTCATGGGAAGACCCAGGGGCTCTCCAAGTCCAAGGCTATGAACCCCATTAATAACCTATAAAGGACCTTGTCTCCAGTTCTGGCCGAGGGAAGAATATCGTCAGTTCCTATGGGAGATACTAGGCCTTTCGGTTTCTGAACTTTGCTGATTTACTCACATGTGAACACTCTTTCTAATCTCTGACCTTTCTTAAACAGGGTTCAGAATATGAACATCCACTGTATCAATAGCTGTCAACTCTGCAACTTCATGAAACATTTTCAAAGAACTTTTAATTACAAAAATAACACGTGGTCATTGAATAAAATGTTTTAAGATAGAGATAAGCAAGCTGAAAAATAGTTTTATAAATTCCCACCAGCCAAGTCCTTGCTCACAAATTGTGTATTTTTTTACGTCTGTGTATCAATATGCTTCCACAGCGTATTGAGAATTCATAATGCTTATATCAATAGTTTTGTGTTTCTGCTATTGGGGGCTTGTGGAGATGGAGAATATAGTTTATTCAACCCTCATCCCAACCTTGCATAATGTGTGACTATGGTAGCATTTTCAGGATGTATTGACTGAATATTTTTCATTGAACCACATGAAATTGCCTTTTTTGTAAGTAAAAAATGGTCAAATATGGCAATTTCATTTGGTTGAACCTATCAGATAGGTAGGTAAATGGAAAGGTGGATAGACAGACAATGAAAGGATGAATTGTACTGCCTTTTTATCACTTTCAGTTCTATCCCACATTACTAATGATTTAAATATCAAAATTGTGGATGAATGTGTTATGCCCTCCAGATGATGGCGGGAAAAATTCCCTCAGTTTAGTTATTTCTTCTATTTGTTTATGGCTGTTATTGAGCCAATTACCAAATAGCAGTGTCAATCCTTCTCATCCTTCTGTGAATTCAACCTTTTTTTATAAGACTGCAATCTTCCTGTCACGAATAGATGGATCATTTTCATTTTTCAATTATTTGAGCTTCAACTTAGGACTCTGGTTAATGGTTTTGCAAGACATTGATTAGAGAGATCTTTTTCTTTCCTGATTAAAAGCATATATGACATCTCCCCTCCAACTCTCTTTTATTTGTGTCTAGTAATTGTGGATCTAAATTTATGACCGGGGTGATTTGTCACATACTATATTATGAGAATTTCTCAGGAAGCAAAATTTTAATCATTTCAGAAGGTTGTCATTAGTCAGACTAAGGATTCTAGAAGTAAATCTTAAGTAAAATAAATTGTTTTCAATAAAACACTCTCATAGCAAATCACTGTTGCCAGCTCCTATTCAATACTCTTCCTATTATAATATCTGTGTATAATATCTAGAGAGGAGTTGCCACATAAATTATGTCTAAGGCTGTTGTCTTTAGTAACGAGAGTTCAGTAGTTTAGTATGTTGGGTTCAAGGTTGGTGTCCTGAGTTCTCATTCCTCCCAGTTTTGTCTCTTACACCTTCTCTCACCTAGGGCATGTGACCTTCCCTCTTGGAGTCTCAGTTTCCCTTTCTGTAAAATGGATCTATAAGCTGCACAGGTCCCCCATTCATATGTTAAATACTAACCACCAAAGGGATGGTATTAGGAGGTGGGGCTCCTAGTAAGTGATTAGGTCCCAAGCACAGGGTCTTCACGAATGGGATTGCGCCTGCCCTGCCCGAGACCCAGAGAGTTCTCTCCTCCTCTTGCATCGAGCAGACACTGTCTGAGGCAGAAACGGCGCTTTCACTGGACACTGAACTGGCCAGTACCAGGGTCCTGGACTTCTTACCCTCCAGAATGTGAAAAAGAAATGCTTGTTGTTGCTAAGCCACCCGGTCTATGATATTCTCCTATAGCAGTTTGGATTGTGACCATGTTGTGAAAGTTTGGGGACCTCCCCCACCAACCCCGTGGTCTAACAGACGAGTGCAAACCACCTGCAAAAGCTTAAGTTGGGAACTGGTCTGTGCTGCTCTGGGGAGCGCTGTGCAGGAATCTGCTGCCTGCCAGTAGGCCAGCCTTATCAGCCCCATGATGAAAAGGAGCCAGAGTTAAACGATGACTACCTGGTCTTTGCAGCTCAACGGTACATTTTTTTTTTTTTTTTAGATTTTATTTATGCATACAAGAGCTGGGGTACAGGCCAGAGGCAGGGGCTGAAAGGATTCACCAGAGACAGAGTGGGGAGCAGAACAGGCAGAGGGACTGAAATACACTGCTGAGAGGAGCAGTGGGCAAGGCAGGAGAGGTCTGCTGCGCCATGTGGGTCCCCTCCCAGGTGGGGAATCGAACTCGCGCTGCAGTGGCCGTGGAAGCTCCACAGTGCGGCCCTCAACCCCTTGTGCCACCAGGGACTCCCCACGGTGCATTTTTAGAAATCCGAAATGTGATTAAATTGATTGAACTACAGCATTCTCCCTTTGCTGTGCTTAGCAGCCACATTTCCTTAGATCAAGGTAACTTAGGAAATCGAAAGGTCTAAATCTGTAGATGAAAATAAAAAAGCTTCTGTCAATAATTTTAATCAAACGTAGTCAATATATGACACTTTGATGTCCGTGACTCACTGTTCCTTTCTCTTGACTCTAGCAAGTATATAAACTGAATTCAAACGTGATTGTTGAAACAGTTTTCAAACAGCATCTGTTGGGCTGGTTCTTGTGTTCAAATTTTCCTTTCGATGATCTAATAAACTGTCCAAGCATCACTGAGGTTTTTAGTTCAGGCCACAGGATGGACTAAGGCAGTTGTGGGTCAGGTTAACTTGGGGGGACCTTACCCTTTGTCCTTTTGTCAGTTTACTTTTGTGTCTGGGTTCTGCCCTCGGCCACACTGCCGGTGGGCCCAGCCCCAGGTGTGGTGTATCTGCTTTGCTTTGAAGGCCGTGTGGTTGTTACAGAGCAACCCTAATATAAAATGGGTTCCCCTCACTGGGTCCTCACCCACGCGCTCAGAAGGCTTTTATAATGAGTCCCAGCTTCAGGTACACATGACAAAAGTTATTAATGGGTTTTACTTTACGAAGGAAGGGGAATAAAATAGTAATAATACCAAGGGAAAGAGAGGGATACAAATCCGTAAATATCCTACCAGATCTTCTAAGCAATGGCGTGTTGAGAGTTGGCTCCAAGTCGAGAGAGAGAGATGGCTCCCAAGGAAGAGAGAGAGCCCCAGGCTCACCTCTGGTTTCATAGCCAGCCTGGCTGCTTAACTCCACCCTCAGGTCCAGTGATCCACTCTTTAATAATCATCTTATCGGATCTGTGGTTCTGGAACACTGGTGGTCTGGAGTGGGGGTTGGAGTCCACACACCCATCTGTGTCATCCATTCAGGACCACCCTTCCCCCTAACAATACCGTTGGTTCAGCTCAAAAAATCTAGTAAAATATTTACAGATTTATGTCCCTCTCTTCTCCTTGTGTTATTACTATTTTATTTCCCCTTCTTTTATAAAATAAAACCCTTTATTAACCTTTGTCACGTGTGCCTGCAGTTAATGCTTATTATAAGTACCTTTCAAGCGCGCAAGTAAAAACCCAGTCAGGCAAACCCATTTTATATTAGGGTCGCCCTGTAACAGTTTTAAGAACTGGCTTGGGTTTTGAGTTGCCAGTGATATTACTACACCAGAACAAAGTGGAAAGGGCTTGCCTGTCTCCTTCTCCACTTCACCATGTTAGGGGGAAAGGTAGTCCTGAATGGATTATGGGTGTGTGGACTCCAACCCCCACTCCAGACCATCAGTGTTCCAGAACCACAGATCCGATAAGATGATTATTAAAGAGTGGATCACTGGACCTGAGGGTGGAGTTAAGCAGCCAGGCTGGCTATAAAACCAGAGGTGAGCCTGGGGCTCTCTCTCTTCCTTGGGAGCCATCTCTCTCTCGACTTGGAGCCAACTCTCAACACGCCATTACTTAGAAGATCTGGTAGGATATTTACGGATTTGTATCCCTCTCTTTCCCTTGGTATTATTACTATTTTATTCCCCTTCTTTCGTAAAGTAAAACCCATTAATAACTTTTGTCACGTGTACCTGAAGCTGGGACTCATTATAAAAGCCTTCTGAGCGCGTGGGTGAGGACCCAGTGAGGGGAACCCATTTTATATTAGGGCTGCCCTGTAACAGTATGTTGAGAGCTGGCTCCGAAGGAAGAACAAAGGGAGATGGTTTTGAACCAAGAGAGCTTTTTTTTTTTTTAAGATTTATTTATTTATGCATACAAGCACTGGGGTACAGGCCAGAGGTGTGGGGGGGTGAGAGGATTCACCACAGAGAGCGGGGAACAGAACAGGCAGATCAACAGAAGCACACTGCTGAGGGCAGCAGCGAGCACAGCAGGAGAGGTCTGCCGCACCATGTGGGTCCCCTCCCTGGCCGGCAGCAGGGATCGAACTCGTGCTGCGGTGGCTGCTGTTTGCTTCACAGTGCGTTGCTTAACCCACTGCGCCACCAGGGAGGCCCAGAACCAAGAGAGCTTTTAAGGCCCACATCTCAGCCTTATACCCAGCTTGGCTGCTTAACTTACCCTCAGGCCCCAGTGATCCCGCTCTTCGATAATCATCTGATAGGATTTGTGGTTCTGGAACACTGGTGGTCTGGAGTGGGGGTTGGAGTCTATAACCTTATCTGTGTAATCCTTTCAGGACTACTGCCCCCCCTAACAAAACCAGTGTAGTGTAGTCGGAGAGTCCTTGGGTTCAAGTTTGCCTTTATTTGATCTTGAGAAACTTCTGAATGCTTTCCTCTCAGTTCCTTCTGGGTAAAATGTAAATAATGGTTCCTGCCTCACTCACTTCCCAGAAATGCCTAGCAGTACACCCTCCAGCAAGTGGTTTGCAAGTGTTATCTTAATTCAATGAGATCATCAAATGAGATTATTTCCATGAGTGCCCTTTGTAAACTGTAAATAGAGAAGTGGCAGTAAAAATTCTCACTTTCAGAAGAATTGTCTACTCAGGGTGGTTTACTGAAAGCAATTATTTCTCTCCATTTTCAGTTAGAGAGACTTTCCCTGAGTTCCGGGATTCTTCTTTGCACTTGGCCTTGAGGGTCACACAGATCACCTGATGGCTTTGCTCTACTTTACTTATTAGCATTAATTGGGAAACAGCTTTCAAATTCCCACACCTGGGTCTCACCCTAACCAATTAGTTGATCATCTCTGGGGGGGAGCACTAAAAAGTAAACTCCTCTAGGTGTTTCTGATGTGCTGCGAGGCTGAGAGTCATGGGCCCAATGCGTGGTTTTCTAATGTAACACCCGTGGTTTTGTCTGGAAGACTCTGAAGTGTGACAGTTGACCTAGGTGGGCAGTAGTGTTTTGCACCGAACTCCCTCACTCTTTCTGGAAGGTGGAAGTATAGCAAAATGAGAGTGCTCACTGGACAGAGGGCTGGATAGAGGATGTGCCCTTACAAATGGCACTGCCAGCAGTTTGTATGTTCTATATTAGTAACAAAGGCACTTTGTAATTGAAGCACTTTTCAGATTGTGCAAGGCACATAGGTGACTATCGCAGCTCCACCTCCTGACTTCCTGAAAGGGGGATGGGGCGGCTGTTGGGACTGAGGCAGAGCAGGGCTATCTAGTAAACTTTATTATTTTTTAAAGATTTTATTTATTTATGCATACATACAAGAGCTGGGGTACAGGCCAGAGGTGTTGGGGTGAGAGGATTCACCAGAAACAGAGTGGGGAGCAGAACAGGCATATAGACTGAAATACACTGCTGAGGGGAGCAGTGGGCGAGGCAGGAGCGGTTGGTCTGCTGTGCCATGTGGGTCAACCCCTGACCAGGGATCAAACTTTCCCTGCAGTAGTTGTAGAAGCCCCACATTGCGGCGCTCAACACCTTGCATCACCAGGGAAGCCTTCCCTGGTAAACTTTATTTATTTTTTTATTATTTTTTGAAGATTTATTTATTTATGCATACAAGCACTGGGATACAGGCCAATGGTGTGGGGGGTGAGAGGATTCACAACAGACAGAGCAGGGAGCAGAACAGGCAGATCAAATGAGGTACACTGCTGAGGGGAGCAGCGGGCAAGGCAGGAGAGGTCGGCTGCGCCATGTGGGAACCCCCCCCCCCCCGCCCTGGCCAGCAGCAGGGATCGAACTCGTGCTGCAGTGACTGAGGTTTGCTTCATAGTGCATTGTTTAACCCACTGCGCCACCAGGGAGGCCCCCTGGTAAACTTTAAAAGACAGAATGGCCAAGAGGTGGTGGTGGTGGTAGGTGGGGGTAGTCTTGCCTGGGTCCCTCTTGGTACTCCAGGTTCCTGCTTTTCTTGGGCCCAGGCCTCAGCTCAGGGAACACTACCTGGGGTAGGACATACAGCACCTGGCCGCATGCTGGCCAGTAAATTTTCTCTTCCTATTCTCTCTGCCCATCCGCCCTTTTCCTGACTCCCTGTGGATATTAATACTGTTTCTTTTCCACTTTTGGGTCATGTCCTAACATTGAATCTCACAGGTGAGACTCACCAACCCAGTCATTCTGGTCCCCCAGGGATGCCCCATCTCAATTCCACAGTGCTTTCAAATGTATCATTTCCTTGAAATATTCCCATCCCCAGATTTAAAGAAACATATTTATCATAGGAATCTTAGAGTGCAAAAAAGTGAAAGATGACATTAAAATAAAACCTCCCACATTCTATTATCTTAAGAAAATCATCATTAATATTTTATAAATTTCCTTCCAGTTGTTTTTAATAAGTTAAAATTTTATCCTACACTTATGCATATTCATTGTAAAAATAAAAACAAATCCAGAATTTAGAAAACAAAACTCCAAGTTCCTATCCTCTCCTAAGCTTCCGTCCACAGCCAGGCTCCTATGATGACCTGCCCAGTTTGCATGTCGGGAGCAGACAGACATGTTGTTGGTCTGTCCAGGCAAGCATGTACAGTCTCTTTCAACAGGCATGAGTTAAAAAAATTTATTTTCATGGCCCTATTTTTAGCATATGAATTTCTATTCCATTTTACCCCATTCAACATGATATCATAAGCTTTCTTGAACATAATTTTTAATGGCTGCATAACATTCTATTGAATATATGGATTATAATTTGCTTAATTACATGATGTTGAGTCATTGCATTGTTTCCAGCTTTTCATAAATTCAGCAAAAACTATCTATGTACATAAAGTCTTTTCTATTTTAGTCAGGCAATTGGTATAGAAAAATCCATACTTTAGGGGAGCATTCCTGGTTTATAGGGATGATTTATCACCCCAGGAAACTCGTTCTGTAGGTACCTGCCAGTTTTGCAGTAACACAGAAAAAGGGTCATGAGCTTTGGCGTTAGATAAACTTGTATCCAGATCCCAGCTTTGCCATCGATTAGCTGTGTGACCTTGGAGACAGACTTAATCTCTCTGGATCTCCTATCTGCATTTGTGGACTAGACATAGCAACGTCTAAGTAACAGTGTTATTATGAAGGTTATTTTGTAAAGCACTTAAAGTAAAACATCTCTGAAAAAAAAATAGAGTTAAATAAATTTCCCATACCTTCTTTAAAGGAAAAGCAGAACTTATTTTGTAAAGATTTATTATTTATGCATACAAAAACTGAGGTGTAGGCCAGAGGTGCCAGGAGGATTCACCAGAGACAGAGTGGGGCGCAGAACATGCAGATCTACCAAAATACACTGCTGAGGGGAGCAGCAGGCAAGGCAGGAGAGGTTGGCTGCGACATTCATGTCACCTCCCTGGCATGGGACAGAACCTGTGCTGCAGGGGCAGGTGATAGCCTGACAGTGCTGTGACTTAACCCTTTGAGCCACCAGGGAGGCCCCCAGAACTTATTTTGGCCTTAAAAAAAAATGAGTGTGTGGGCCTCCCCTGGTGGCACAGTGGGTTAAGCAACGCACTAGGAAGCAAATCGCAGCCACCGCAGCACGAGTTCGATCCCTGCCTCCGGCCGGGGGGGGACCCACATGGCGTGGCAGACCTCTCCTGCTGTGCCCGCTGCTGCCCTCAGCAGTGTACTTCTGTTGATCTGCCTGTTCTGCTCCCCGCTCTCTGTGGTGAATCCTCTCACCCCCCCCCCCACCTCTGGCCTGTGCCCCAGTGCTTGTATGCATAAATAAATAAATCTTTAAAAAAAAATGAGTGTGACATATACAATAAAGTGCATATGTTTGTGCACACGAGTATAACTTCTGCATACATAAAGTCCCTCACATGAGATACAGAACATGTACATCACCCCAGGAGATTCCCTCATGCCCCCTTCCCTGCAGTAGCCAGGCCCATTCAGGGTAACCACTGACTTCTGTCACCATGGATTAGCTCTTTCGTGCATTTGATTTAGTGGAATTGTTTACCTCAAATAAGCAACCAGTTATTTCACCAGAAAAATGGGTTTATTTGGACACAACAACAAAAAAAGGGAATTGTGATGTCAAGGTTAGATTCATGTACACATCCCCAGAACAAAAGAAGAAATGCTCATATAAGTTCTAAGGGGGTTGTAGGTTCTAGGGGGGCTATAAATTCTAAGCAGGCTGTTGTGAAGGAAGAATTCATTGGCGGAAACTGGAAGTAAGAAGTGGAGTGCTTTCTCACTTTCTGGGTGAAGTACCCTCTCACTGGATGAAACATTGTTGGGCAAGAAGGAGCCTCTTCTGTGGAGATGGAGGCATGTTTCTTCGGGAAGAATTCTGTAGTGTGTGCGTAAGAATTCCAGGCTCCTGACCTCATTGAATTAAGGTTTCTGTATATTAATATCCACATAATCAAACAGTATGTATTCTTGTGTGTATGGTGTCATTGCTCAATAGTATGTCTGAGATTCTTCATTGCTACTGAAATTATTAATAATTTGTTTATTTATATTGTTGAAGAGGATTCTAATGTAAGAATATTCTAACATTTAACTTAAAAGACACTTCTCCAAAGAGGAAATGCAAGTGACCAACAGGCATATAAAATAATGTTCAACATCTCTCATAATGAGGGAAATGTAGATTAACACCACTATGAGATACCACCTGATGTCAGTAAGAATGGTACATATTAAAAAAAAACCTAGCAGCTACAAATGTTGGCGAGAATATGGTGAATAAGAAACTCTCCTACATTGCTGGTGGGAATTCAAATTGGTCCAACCTCTATGGAAAGTCGTATGGAGGTTCCTAAGTATGCTAAAAATGGAGTTACCATATGACCCAACAATCCTGCTCCTAGGGATTTACCCAAAGGACACAAAAACATTAATTCAAAAGGATACATGCTCCCCCATGTTTATTGCAGCATTATTTGTATAGGTAAAACATGGAATCAACCCAAATGCCCAAAAATAGATGACTGGATCAAGAAAATGTGGTATATATACACAGTGGAATATTATTCAGCAATCAAAAAAGATAAACTAGAGCCATTTGCAGACAATGGATTGAGCTTGAAGGGATTATGCTCAATGAAATAAGTAAGAAGGAAAAAGAAAAATACCGGATGGTCTCACTTATAGGAGGATTTTAGGAGATCAAGGGGAAAAAATAACAAAACAAAACAAAAATAGACAACTACAAGTCAAAGTCATCTGCATCTGCAGGAAAGAAGGAGGGTGTGGGATTAAGGCTGGGACAGGAAAAGCACAAGGACTGTGGTGATAGGGCACGAGGTGGAAACTCTATGGGGACTACACCTGGAAAAGAAAACAAACATTGTAATAAAATTAATTAATTTATAAAACAAAATATTAATCCTTAAAAAATAAACTGAATATAAATGTAAGAAAGAATATTCTAACGATAGTTTCCATTTTGCTGTTGATGCCATTTGAGTTGTGAAAAATAAATGTTTACAGTTTGACACTATGATGAGTACTTTTCTCCATGCAAATGGTGGACATATAGCAATCATTCATCTTGCATATGCACTTAGGAGTACAATTGCTGAGTCAGAGAGATGAGGATTAGCACTGGTAGCTATAGTTTTGAAAAGTTAAATTCATTCATCTGTTCATTCAGTAGATGTCTGACAAGTGCTTAGTATATCGCAGACACTGTTCTCGGTACTGTGGTACAGAGATTTCATTAAATGAGGCTCAATAACGTTATTAAGGAGCACATTTCTTTCCAGTGTTATTTTTTAAATATTGTGTTATTTATATTGAGGTAAGTGGTTGACAATTATATATATATATGATCTGAGGTTATAAATTCACAATTCTTCAGATAAATGTTATAACAATAGGTCCACCACTAAAACACCCATAAGTCTCCACCTTGTACCACCTTCTGTATGTTTCATTGTTTTTGCCGTGTTCTGGAGTATTCAATTTCACCCTCCGGTGTTTGTATCTGCATAATCTTTAAAAGATTGCTTCAACTCCAGGTGTTCCATCATTATAAAACTTCATCCAAAAGAAAAAGTAGGGAAAAGCAGGTATTTTGTGCATGCATGTGCATTTTATTTTTTAATCGGGAAATCTTTTCCCCAGTCCTCAGTGGGCTACCACTTGGTCACAGTTGGCTAGCTGGGTCCTGTGTTTCTTTAGTAGTAGAGAAGTCTGGGGTAAAGTGGCTCAACATTTCCAATTTCCTTCATGCTAAACATGTTCAACTAACAAAGAAAAATAAGGAAAATAGTTGTAGGTGAGCAAAAACAGCAGTACCTGTCACAGTTATTTTCCAGTTGCCTATGCTGGAGTAAAGGACTTCCCCTTTCTGAGGCTTCCCTATCAGAAAGATGGGGGCAATAATACCTACTTTAAAGGCTAGGGTTGGGGGCCTCCCTGGTGGCGCAGTGGGTTAAGAAACGCACTATGAAGCAAACCGCAGCCACTGCAGCACGAGTTCGATCCCTGCTGCCGGCCAGGGAGGG
>JAGFMF010011878.1:313349-338274 GCA_019455555.1 Galemys pyrenaicus
CCCCGCTCTCTGTGGTGAATCCTCTCACCCCCCAAACCTCTGGCCTGTACCCCAGTGCTTGTATGCATAAATAAATAAATCTTTAAAAAAAAAAAATAAAGGTGAGGGTTGGTATTAAGTGAAAGAAAATAATGGAAGATGTGATGTGTATATAATGGGTGCCAAATAATTGCTAATACCCTTTTATACTTTTCTTATGCCCCTGTTGCTCGACGTTTGTGAAGATTTCATTAAGAATTGTAAAAATAAAAGACCAAAAAGGCAAAGAGGATAATATATTTCATGTTGTGACACAAGTATATGTAATTTATAAATTATATGGCTGGAGAAATGGTAACTTATCATTTTAGGATGCAAAAGAGAATATAGAAATCTGAATTGGTTACAGGGAAATGTACTGCAGTTAACCAAATTTTGTTGCTTCACAAAAACATGAAAATATATGATCATGTGAAGGATACTGGAGACCAAATAGGCTTTATTTTTAACTGTTTGTTTTAATAGCTCATGAAAATATGTTGGTGCTTTTTATGACTATAATGAATTTTAGAGATATGAGACTTCACTGTGGCTTTCTAGTACTAAATCTTTTTTGTGGAAAAATAAGATACTTGGTATGCTGGTATCTCTCCATGCATCTGGTGGCCAATTCCTCCTTTTGTTGCTATTCACACTTTTTAAAAAATTGCTGGTCGTGAGTATGGGTAGAAGAGATGATAGTTTCAGAAGTTGGTGCCTAGTAAATTGGTATGGTCACTCATAGATTCATTTGACTTGCTCTGGTTTATTCTCACTTTTTAACAATAAACATTCACTCTTCTCGTGTAGGGCATATGATGGCTTGCTTGGCGTTGGAACTTGCAAAGGGAAAGACTATATAAGTGACTCTTTGGTTTCAGAAATTCTTATCTTATCAATTCAGAGAATTGATTGGCTCATATGAGGAAAAGCCTAGGTCACAATGACCTCAGGTCTACCTGAATCCAGGCACTCTATTGTCATGGAAGGATTGGCTTGCATATTTTTGGTCTTACCTGCTCCCCTCTACAGTGGTCTCAGGCTCACAGAGACTGATCCTCAGTATTACCTGTGGCTTCAAAGGATACTACCAAGAAATTGAAAAGAACCCATAGAATGGAAGAAAGTACTTTCAAGTCTTACCTGGTGAAGAATAAGTAATCAGAATATATAGGCAACTCATAACTCTATTTAAAAGGTCAGCTACTTATTTAAAACATGGCCACAGGAATTGAATGGAAATTTCCCAATATAAGACAGACAAATGGCCAATAAGCACATGAGGAGATCCATCATTATTTATCAGGAAAATGCAAATCAAAACCACAATGAGCTACCAGATCACACCCAAGAGTATGGCTATAATCAAAAGCAAAACAATAACAAATGTTGATGAGGATGTGGAGAACTTGGAACACTCACACATTGCTGATGGCATACAAAATGGTACAGCTGCTTTGGAAAACTCTTTGGCAGTTACTCTAAAACGTAAACATAAGTTTACTAAATGGCCCACCTCTTTCACACTTAGGTTTCTATCCAAGTAACTGAAAGGATACAAATGGACATAATAATTCTAGAGAGAGGATGAGAAATAAACATCAAATGTACATAACCTCAACCCATAATTCCACCTCTATGAATATATCCTAAAGAAATATATAAGGCAAGGGTACAAAATATGTCAAAGATTTTCACTGAAGTGTCATTTAGTAAATTTGGAAGTCACCTAAAATATCTGTCAATAGGAGAAAAGTTAAGATACAATTTCCATTAGGCAATGGAATATCTAATACCTGTTTAAAGAGATATTGTATTCCTGAACTGATAATTCTCTTACCATGTAATCTGGTCCCCTCTGAAGATAGAGTGAACAGACCAGGATAAATATCTATTTTTCTTAAATATCTCCGGCCCCAGTTCAAGAAGCTGGATTGCAAGTTTTAAGCAAAGAAGGAGAACATGAGATGTTAACAGGTTCCTTTTGATGGTTCCTTCTTGCTGAAAATTATGCTAAGTTACTTTTTATGTGTTTACTTGAGAATGGAGAGAGGAAAGGTGTCTTTCAGTGTCCTAAAGGAGAGAAGAGAATTGTGATTGAGGGTGATCAAGGTTCACAATGTCGACCTGGAGGAAAGTTAACAGAAGAGGCAAGAGCCGCTTCCACCTGGACACACTCGTTCAGTGGCCCAGAACCCACCCTGCCTTGCCCTGAGCTGCAGAACACAAGAGGTAGCTTGTCTACCCTCAATCACTGAGACAGCCTCTCGGCCTGGGCCAACAGCACTAGGCACTCTGTGACCCGGCTGTTAGGTGGAAGGTTGGAACAGTCATGGGCTAATGTCTGAACTCTGCTGAACATCAAGTGGTCTTTGCTCTTTCAGCCCTGAAACTTCCAGCTCATTGCAATGAATATAAGGAATGGGGGGCAAAAGTGTGTGTTGGGGGGTAGATGGAGAGGGTTGACCAATCTGAATTTAGTATGTCTTAAGATACCTATTTATTGAAAGGGAGAGATGCTAATCATTTATTAAGTAGAAAGTTATTATGTTAAAAAGTATTAATAAGTAAGGGGTAGGGGGAAGAATTGGGGAAGTGGAGATGAAGAGGGTTGACCAGTCTGAATTTTAATACGTCTTAAGTTACCTATTTATTGAAAGGGAGAAATGCTCATCATTTATTACGTAGAAAGTTATTACATTATGTTAAATATTGTTAAATATTCACATAGAGAAAACATTTTGATAGACATACAAAATACCTGGTAACGTTGGCTATCATACCATCAGGTATGGTTTTGCAAGTCATCTTTAGTTCTTCCCTACACTTCACCACTGTCTAATCTTTTTTTAATTTTTTTAAAACAGGCCAGTGTGAGCAGATAGATAGATATACCAAATAGGTATTATTGGTCAAAGCACTTGGACTTTGGGGCTTGGCAGGTTTCCATCACACATGGAAAATTACCTATTACAAGGGTGATTACAGATGCAGGGCAGAAGGCATTTCTTTTCTGACCCACTTTATACCTTTCACTAAGTATCTGTGGTCATGTCTCGTGATGGGCTATGGGGAAGTGAATTGAAAGGCAGAGACTGGTCTGCTAAACGCAGCAGTATTAGGTGCTGACTTGTATTTCCCTAAAATCCTCAAGGTGAAACACTAACCCACAGCACCTTAGAATGTCTTTGAAGAAAGGGTCTCCAAAGAGGTGATTCAGTTAAGAAAGGGACTAGGGTGGCCCCCAATCCAATGTGATAGTGACTTTGTGAGAAAGACATGCAGAGATACCAGGGATGGACACGCACAGAGGAAAGCCCAGGAGGTGGCTTTCTGCAAGCCAAGAAGGCAGGAATCAGAAAACACTAAGCTTATCCACACCATGATTGATCATGGTCTTCCAGCTCCCCAGCTTTGAGAAAATTAATTAAGGCCTCCCACTCTGTGATATTTTGTAATGGTAGTCCTAGCAAACTACTACAGTGATAATCACAATTTTAAATTTCTGCCAGTTGAGATTAAATTTCTGCCAGTATTTCATCCCCAATATCTTCACAAATATGCCTTTTTTGCCTCATTCAAAGTAACTGCAACAAATATTTCTAAAGAAAAACTACATCAAACAAGTTGTCTCTATGATTCTGCATAATTACAGGTCTCTTAAATTTCATTTCATTCCTTTAGAACATAAATTTATCCAATTAAAATTAGGTGCTTCAGTAAATGATTCATCCTACAAATTGAGATCCCAAAATGCAATTACATAATTTCATATACCATTTGAGAGCTCATTGTTTAATTTGTTTTCTACCTTTTCTGCTTATGAAAGGATAAATTTCAAGTCCCCTGTTTAAAATCATGTTTCTAATGACTGAATTTTGGCACCTCATTTCATATTTTGACTTAAAATTTTCAAAAGCACATGACAATATGATCATCAAAGGTGTATCAATTAAAATTGCAATGAAATACCATTATACACTAACATAGATAAAGTAAAAAAACTGACAATACCAAGTGTTGACAAGGCTGTGGTGCAACCAGAAGTCTACATTGCTGGGAAGACACTTTGGCAAACAGTATAGCTTTACCTTATAAAGTTAAAGATTTATGACCATACAACTCAGAAATCCTGTTCTGGGGATCTACTTAAGAGAAATTACATCATGTTCAGACAAAACATGCACATGAACGATTGTAGTAGTGGTGGTATTCATAATAAACCTACACTGGAAATACCCTAAATGTCATCATGGTAGAGTGAGTAAATAATGAGTGATGTATCCATAACATGAAAAATTACTCAACAATGAAAAGGAGGAAATATTAAAATATATAACAGAATGGGTGCATCTCAGAATCTTATGTTAAGCAAAAGAAGTCAAAGATTTCACACCCTACAAGAATATTTACATTAAGTTATATAACATGGAAAATTATAATGATAAAAAACAGATCAGTGGTTCCTGGGGGCTAAAGTGAGGGGAGACAATTGAATACAAATAGATATGAGGAAACTTTTTAGGGTGATATTATTCTGTTTCTGGATTGTGGTGGTAAATGATTGCACAAAATTATACCAACTCACCAAACTGGACACCTATAGTGTAAATCTTACTTGACTAACTAAAGAATAGGGAAAATTTTCAACTAACTTTGATCTATACACAACCCAAATTTAGAGGACTTCTTTCCCAAAAAGCCCAGTACTTTGGTTTCGAGTACTTATGCTGATTTACAGATTTAGAAATTTTAGAATTTTAGTATTTTTAATATCAGATTGAAGAAATCCCACCAGCTTGTTGACGAAGTCTGATCTTCACTTTTAAGATGATAAAACAGGCTGAGAAAAAATGAGTCTCTTGCCCAAGGAAACAGTTAAGTAGTGAGGCTGGGATTCAAATGAGGCCTGAGTTCAGAGCACGTGTCCCATCCACTGCACACCTTTGACTTCCTAATTGGACTTGACAGTAGTGTTTAACATAGTCTTTGGGGGTCCTTTGAATGTTGTGAATTGCAATTAATAATTAACCTCCATTTTAGCCTGTTTTAAATGTTGCTTGTAGCACTTCCTCTACCACAATCACGATATTCTACCAGGCACAGGAGAATGGGGCCTGTGTGCCCCTCCTCCACATGAGGGACACTTGATGGCCCCTCACAGTTGCCTTTGCTGTCCATCAGGGACATGCAGTCCTCCGGGTGTATTTGGGAATTTGTTTGTTCTAGGGAGAATTTTGGACCCACTGGCACTTAGTAGGCAGCAGTCAGGGTGCTAAGTTGGCCCATCACCTAGCTCCAAACACAATAGCACTCGTCCCAAAACTCAGTGCATGTCTGCAAGGTTGTCTCCATCCAACCCAGTCCCCAACACCTCTTTCTCTGGAATGACTCCCTGCTGTTGATACCTCTACTCCTACCTGGCTTTCAGTTCTACCTTGGGGGCATGGGAGTGGTGGGGGGTGGTATTCTCTTCTGGGCATGGAAGCAGATGGAACGCTCTCTGGCTTCAGGAAGCCAGTCTGCTTTTCAGTTGGATCCAGTGCTCAGGGGGCACAGAGCTTTGCTTGCTCAGTCACAGAATGATGTAAGGAGGCTGTGGTTGGCAGCGTGGTAGGAAGTTCTTTAGAGAGCTTAGCTAGAGAGGTATGAATAGGGGGGCTTTCTATAGCACGAGCATAAATGTGTCTGCAACATATGCTTGGCAGAGACCTGGGGACAGATGGGTGGGGGCCTCAACCACAGCTGACCTTTGCCTGGGGCTCCAGGTGGCCATAGGAGATGGTCTCCCCAAACCTCCTGTTAGTGCTTAATTCTGCATGGGTAGTCACTGTGATTCATGTACCAGGCCATTAATCCAGCATGAAACCGCTAAATGGGCAGACCAACAAAAACAGGAGGCCCTTCTGAGGGCTGTAAATTACTTCTCACAACAGCTGCAAATACTTGAAAGTGAAGGGTATTGAGAAGCACCGTGGAAAGAACCTGGTACCTCAGTTTCTAACAGAAACCTAGGAAGTTTGATTTAACCACTACCAAATGGAAGACTCTGGTATGAGTGGCTGGGCTGGCACAGAGCTGAATAAAAAGACAGTACTTAATTATTCAAGAGTTCAAATACTACAGGGAGTGATTCTGGAAGACTACTTTCCCCTTCCCCACCCCCGTTCCATGCCTTAGAACCAGCTCCTTGGAAACTTCTGGACTTCCTTCGCCCCCTTTCCACACCCCTTCTTCCCCATTTCCTCCCTCCTCCACTGTTGTTGGGGAAGGGGGGAGTTTCTCAAGTGTGCTTGGATGACTGCAACAGCCTCTTAATCCAGTTTCCCTGCTGACTCCTGCCCCAGCCTGCCCCAGCCTCCACACCCCAGCTGATGAACACTTCCAAAAAAGCAATCTGATCACATTGATGAGAAATAATAATTTTAAATGTATAAGTTTAGGGGGGTGAAATTCTAAGAGTTTACATGATTACTTTACCTTCGTTGTAGAAAACTATTTTGAGATGCTCCAGAGCATTCCTCAGGTTGGAATTTCCTCCAGCTGGAAGGAGCTGCAACTGGGTAAGCACTTGGTATTAATATTAATATCAATACTAACAATGCCAGCTGCTGTGTTATGATCAACAACTGGAAGAGCTCGAAGGTAATAACATGGAATGCAGGGTACCTTGTGGTGGCACGGATAACAAACCTAATTTTGTGATACCTGTTAGCACATCTGAGAATGTAAAGTGGCTCTTCAAAAAGATTGAATACATTGAGTTCAGTAAGGACATTTAGCAAATTTAGTTTTCTCTTGGGTTTTGAAACCATGAGCTTGAAAGGATAGGGTTGAAAGCTGTTTTTTCCCCTGAGATCTGATATTTAACATTCATTAAGGAAGAAGCAAGGCGAGGCATACTCACTCTCGCAGTCCTTGAGTATCAATGTTAGAGTCTGCAAAAGAATAGGGAAAACAGTGCAAAGATAGTATTACGGTGCTATGAAACCAGCCAGGTCGTTCTCGTCCAGGGCAGCGGACTATGATTGCAGGCCAAAGTTAGTCTACTGCCTGTTTTACAATTAAAGTTCATTTACATATTAAAGTTCATCTATATATTATCCATCCATTTACATATTTATGGCTGGGTGTGCATGACACTATAGATGTAGAGTTGGGACACAGATAGCCTAGCTCTCACTGTCAGAAATATCTCCAATCTGATCCTTGTTGGCTTTTGAGGCAAATTGAGGCAAGCAAAAATTAAGTGCATTTATTAAAGAATCCAGGCTCAGGACCAAAGAACAACCTCTGGATAGCTCTGGGAAACTTGCCCAACTTCCAAATCTCACAGTGAGAGTTTCATACAGTCTGCAAAGAAAACACTTCACATTTTCAAGGATTTTTACAGGGAAAGCCTGGGCAGGTGTCCAGTTAATGTTTCTATTTGATGTTGTCTATGCATTGAAAAAAAACAGGAGGTTTTTTTAAATGGACCCTATCTATTTAGAGTTTTATCTTCTGGAACTGGGAGTTTTAACAATACTCTTATAAGTCTGTCTTTCTTTGAAATTACTGATTTGCCCAGAGACAATATTTTTTGTTGTTGTGGCAGCTCTTCATAGGACCAGCCCAGCTCTGTCTTGGCTCTTTGGCTTGAGCCCCTTAGTGGAGATCAGGGAGAGAGGTATCCCTTTATCTGCTGATTTTAGTTTATAGAAAAAGCTTACCAACTCCTGATTCGACTTAATCAACAACCAGTAGTTTTGAACATATACAATATGCTAGATGCTGTGTTTCATGTAATTTTATTTTATTCTAAAAGCTACCCTATACAATGATTATTATAAATGGCATTTTATAGATAAGGAAACCGAGATTTAGAGAACAAGTAACTTGCCCTAGCTTAGAATGCTGTTAGTGACAAGGTGAGATTCGAACTGATGTTCATAATTCCTTTGGCCCAGACAGCTTTGGTGAGTCCGGGGTCTATTCACATCTGGATGCCCACTGCCACCAGGGCAAATTTCCAGATGCCTCTGAGTGCTGGAGGGGCTTCCTGAACCCCGCTCCACAGATGCACTGGTGGATGTTGACAGTGAATGCTCTGGCCACAGTTAATTGATGGAACAATGGCCCTTCTTTTCATCACTTGTCTTTGGAGGAGCCATCCTGTCAGGTCTAAATGGGAAAGAAGCTGAAATACTATTAATTGGGCATCAAGAGGTAGGAACGCAGTAATGAGTAAGCACAAATGCAGTTCCTCATAGATAATAATTTCTATTGTGATTATTGTGAAGGATTATTGGACTATTGTGTAGAATAAATGGAATAATTCAAATCAAGGGTCTGGTGCAGTTGGAACTATTGTCAGTTACCTTAAATTATATTTGATCCCAGTGCTTAGTTAGAGCTGCCTGCTTTGGAATGTGGCTTTATTTGCTGAATATCTCTAGCTTTGGGGAAGAGCTTTTGTTGGCTCTTATTTTCTACTGCTCCCTTTGGCCTACAGAAGTCCATCACCCTCTCATCTATCTCAGCTAACTCTTTGGTTTTGAACAAATTACTAGTACTCTGGGTTTCAAAGCAAAATAAGGAAGAAGTGAGGTGATACTTTTCCTTCCTTGCCCTCACTCCCACCCTTTGGGTTTCCCTTGGTTAGTGCATTGTGAAAGAGAGCTTCCATTCTTTCAGCATCACCGAACATCTTTTATACATTGGTTAATGTACTAAATGTGGAATATACAAAACCAGTGAACGTTGCTTTTGTCCTTGAGAAACCAAGAATATCCTAAACCCACATTCTGAAAATGGACCAGGTGGACCTCAGGATCTCCAAGCTTGTAAGAAGTAAAGTGTTCTTAAATGAGTGTTCAGAACAGTGTTTGGTAAATTTATAAATTCAAATGCAACACAGTGTCACGCAAGCATAGACTTTTCCTTGATATCTTAAGCATCTGTTAACCAGTTTTCTGCCTTCATTTATATTCGCTTTTACTTCACCTGGACATCTCCTAACATCCAGAGAAGGAAGTGTTTCTAAGCTATAAAGAACTTGGGTTGTGTTTTTCAAAAGTATCCTTTTTCAGCATTCAAGGAATTTTAAGAAATGGACCATTTGCCTAAGGGCAGATGATTTAAAAGATCTCTCTTGTGAGGGCTTCAAGTAAGTTGCGATTGAAAAGCTGATGCATGAATATGAGGCATCACTATTCTACACTGATACTTTCAGAGGCGGAAACTAGTTAAGGGAATATTTTCCTCCCTAACATTTTATCCCTGCTGAAATAAGTCGAAATACCCAATGTTCTTTGTATTCAGAGGTGACACGGGCACCAGCACGACTGTCAGCTGCTGTCAATCCTGGGCTTTGGGAAACAATGTCACGGTGTTTTAACTTGCTTTTCAGTTTGCTCAGCATGTCTTTGAAGCATGCCTCTCCTCATCTCTTGCACATCTCACTATTTCAGCAGGAACTCCACTAAATATTTAAAAGCTAGTGTGCCAGACTCCTCCTGGTTGAGGATTTAAGCCTGTGCTTTTCAAGAAGTGATTCCCAGACAGGCAGTGTCCACAAGGTCTGGGAGCTTGCTACATGCAATTCCTGGACCTCAGATCCAGATCGACACCTCCAGGAATTCTGGGAAGGGGAAACTGCATTTTAAACAGAAGCCCCTGGTGATTCTGAGGCACTGATGCTTGAGCCCTCTGGGTGGAAGCTGTCACAGTCACCAGCCCTGTGTTGGTTGAGGTTCTTACGTTCCTTTCCGCACAGGGACATCAGCAAACTGCAGAAATGCCCCAGAACAACACCAAGGTCAGGTTCTTCACGACATTCAAAACCTCCCAGAACATCCTGTCTCTTAAATCTGCTGTGGCTCATGTCTTGAAAGCATCCCGCTTGGAATCAAGGATCCTTTATACATGGCTGGTGAGAACCTGAACAAAAGCAGGAGCAAATCAAATTGAAAATATTCACATACTTTGAGAGAAGAGGAGCTTGGGTAGCGGGAACAGAATTGTAACCTTCCACATGAGACAGAATTGTAACCTTCCACATAATATTTGGCTGTGACACAGTCAAGAACTCTTTCAAGAATTTGTTAAGAAAATGAAAATAAGAGCAACAGCTGGGACTCCCTTCCCAGACAGCTACGCTCACAGCCCTCCTCTGGACAGACAGCGTTTCTCCCTCTGGCGTCTAGATGCAGTGCGTGGGCCCGGGGCTTATTTCCATCTGCCTTGTTTCTATAACCACATATGTCATTTGTGCCCATTTTGTAAGACCTTTAAACTCTGAAGTAATTATAAATTTGTAGTAAATCAAAAAACAATGCATCAGGAGGTTCCATATATACCCAGCACCCAGTCTCTCAATGGTAACATTATTTTTTAAAAATTGAAATACTGATGGCTTAAAACACTACGTATGTTCTGGGAGTACCGGTTCATGCCTCCTAAGTGCATGCTGTTATCCTCACCCACCACCAAAGCACTGACCACCACCCGTCACAGCTCACCATCAGCCTCTATGCTTTCCTCACACCCTTCCCGCCCCATCGCCTCTGTCAGTTTCCAAGGGCATCTTTGGTTTTGTCGTTCCTTTGCCTTGTTTCCTTATAGTCCCCAGGAAGCCAGCTGGTATTTCCCTTTCTTCTTCTGACTCATTTCTGTTAGTGTAATACCCTCCAGTCCCATCCATGTTGCCACAAATGGCAAGATTTCATCTTCCTCTTACAGCTGAGTGAATTCCATCGTGAATGGACACCCGGGCTTCTCCATCTGGTCAACTGCTGTTGGGCGTGTTGGGTAAGTTGTCTCATCGTCTGGCTGTTGTCAATAGTGCTGTAAAGCATAGTGGTGCAGACATTTCTCAAATCAGTGTTTTTTTATATGCTTTGGCTAAGAGCCTATGAGTGGAATTGCTGGATCATATGGAGATCTATTTTTAATATTTGGAGAAATCTTCATACTGTTTACCGTAGGGGCTAGACCAGGCTATGTCCCACCAGCAGTGCATGAGGGCTCCTTTTGCTCCACACCCTCACCAACACTTGTTGTGTCTGGTCTTCTTCATATGGGCCATCCTCATGGGAGTGAGACACTATCTTTTTGTGGTTCAGATTTGCATTTCTCTGCTAATGAGTGACATGCACTTTATTCATGTATCTCTTGTCCTCTATATGTCTTCTTTGAAGAACCACCTATTCAGATATTCTGCCCTCAGTGGTGACACCTTGCACAACTACAGTACAGTGTCAAAACCAGAAAACTGACATTGGTCACAGGTACAATTCACAGGGTTTATTCAGATTTCACCAGTTTTTTTGTACTGTGTGTGTATGTGTGTGCACAAGCATGCAGTTCTATGCAATTATATCACAAGTTGATTTCTGTAGCCACTTACACAACTAAGCTACAGAACTGTTCCACCAACCAGGGCTCTCTTGTGCTATCCTCCACAGCCAGGCCCAGCCCCTTTCACCACCCTCCCTAACCCCTAGTAAAAGCTAATCTGTTCTCTGTCTCTATAATTTCCCACAATTATTTTTTAATAGCATTTTAATAGCCTTGAGGCAACCTCTAACCGTGCCGAGCTTCCTGCCTGGATGGTCCAAGTTGTCTCTCAAGGTACCAATTACTGTTTTTGTTACTGCTCTAGTTACAAAGTTACATAAATTTTTAGTGGTTTGACTATAATTCTAATATTCCTAACAGCATTATTTTGAATGTGCAATTTTGCTAAATGAGTGGTTTCTCAGCAACACTTATTCTGTGTTATAGCTGAAATATCTGTATAATGGCTCAGCCATAATAGTTTATTTTTCACCCACAGAAGAGTCCAAGGAAGATGTTCTGTCTGGCAAGCATTTGTCCTGACTGGCCATCGTGTTACCTGGACGTCTTTCATGTTGTGATTCTGCCACTTTGAGAACTAATTTTTGTATCAGCTGGACTGGGCTACAGGTCAAAGATTATTTCCGAGTGTATCTTTGAGAATGTTCCTGGATGAGATTAACATTTTAATCAGTAGACAGAGGATAGCAGAATACGGTCCTCAAAGTGGACCTCATCCAATCCCTTGAAAGCCTGAACAGAGTAAAAGGCTGAGTAAATAAGAATTTTCTCTCTGTCTGAGTGGCTTTGAGCCAGACCATCAGTATTCTGTCGCTGAACTTGGACTGGGACTGGGACTTACACCATTGACGCTTCTGTTACTTGGATATTTGGACTCAGAATGAATCTATACCATTGGTTCTCTTGGGTCTCCAGCTTGCCAACTGCAAATTTCGGACTTTAGAGCTTGCATAATCATGTGAGCCAACTCCTGATAGCAAATATCTTTCTCTCTGTTAGTTCTGTTTCTCTGGAGAACCTAGACTAATACAGCCACCCTCTACGGTCATGACATAGCTGCAGTTGCATCTCTCTAATGGAAGGGGACAGAGAGAATGGAAGAAGCAAAAATGCTTCCTCAAGCTTTGATGAGGAAATAGCACACATCACTTTCATTACATTCCTTTGGTTATAATTCAGTCACGTGACCATATCCAACTACAGTAATGGTTGAGGAAAGTTATCTAAATCAAAGGAATTTTCTCTTCTAAAAATGGAGGTCTTAGGAAACAAATGGTGGGGTAAGAGTCTGGTTTTGGAGCAAGCAAAGAAAATAGTGTCTGAGATAAGGATGAGTACAAAAATGAGGCTACAAAAATTTTATTGAGTGCTACAATTTATTGAGTATAGTTTCCTTGTATATCTTTCATCTCATACAAAGTAGGTATCTTTATTGGCTCCTTTTTACAGCTAAGAAAGTGCAGCAGAGAAGTGAATTGTTCAAGGTCACAGAGCCAGGAAGCCACAGAGTCAGGATCTGAAGCTGTAACTCTTGAACTCAGGACCCTGGCTTTCAGCTTGTCTCCTGGTTAAATACCAGTACATGGTTTTGAATCAGCCACATGCAAATAATTAGGAATTGGCCAAGGGGTATGTGCTCATCTATTGGGGAATACCAGTCAGGCTTTGGTGGTAGAAGAAGGTCTCAGTGGTTGACATGCTTCTCAGCAATGAGCTGCAATTTATTGGCAGGCTCTGTAGAACTGAGTCATTGATAAAATGATTTCAGGCTCACAAAAGGTTGAAAAAAAATGTCTAGATGCTAACTTAGTAGCATCCTGGGAGCTAGAGAAATGGTAACCACAGTAGCAAAGCTCTCAGAGGATCTGCATTATCTTTTACCGAAAGGGAAGCTAAGTTAAGGTGAGAGAAGGTGGCAGAGTATGTTTATTTCCTGACTTCTTCAACTAGGATCTGAGTCTATTGCAGAGGGTGACTATTTTTAAGCAATATAGTCACCACTGAGGCATGGTGAGTCATTCTCGATTAAAAAGTTGTATCTGCCAAATTGATGGGAAGACTCATATTGAGTCATCAGAGCTCCACCTCTTCTGGGGCAATATGGAGAAGTTCTTTTCTCTCAACCCGTCCATTTTCAATAACCCATAAGAACATCAGTATTGATTGAGCTTCATTTTTTTGGCTTGAGAGTTTGAAGTCTGCTCTATTCTGGTTCTTCCTACTCTGGTTGTCCCCTTTCCAGCACCCTAGATGCAGTCTGGACAGCTGTCACCAACTTAGGCTTAGTTATATAAAGACGGGGTGACTGGTTGGGCTTTCTGCAGATGTGAATAACTCAGGAAAAGTAATATTACCAGGTGAAGTAAATGATGTCTTAAAGTTTTTTAACCGCCTGTTAAAAAAATGTGGTGTATAAATGAGATTGTGAAGAGAAGAAATGCAAGCATCTAGTGTTGTAGTCCTGCATTAATAATGCAGGAAGCAGAGTGACTCCCAAGGGGACTTAATGAAGGGAATAAGGTGTTGATGATATCGAGGGGGGTTCCAGAACTTGGAACTTCCAGAGATGACTTGGGCTTCCAGAGATGACCCCCCAGAACACTGCCGAACTGACCCACTTGGGGAGCTACCACTTCTGAGGCCACTGGTAGGGTTACTGGGGGCAAGAATCCACTGAAGCGCTACTTCTTGCTCATGATACCAGGAAGCTACAATGCCTCCAAACATCCAGGAGGCTGGAGAATGAACTCCAAAAGGCAACAAACCCCTCATGTCTCTACTGTGTTTGTTAATGATGAAATACAATGAAAAGAAGCAGGAAATATCCTCCATCTTCCAAGTCTCAAGCATGTACATCCAATTGGCCACACCTAATTTGCATCTAGAGTGTTAGTTGAGAGGGAGTTTGGAGACTATAGTTTGTAGTTATCTTGATTCTGGTGAGGCCCAAGAGAAGGGGGCCGAGTGAACCAATCTACACTTTCATACCCAAGGCAAGTGACTTACTCCTATGACTTACTTACAACCATGGTCTTGAATAGCTGTAAGAGCAGAGATGATAGTCTCCATTTGTTGAGTGTTTTCTCTGTGTCATGTGCTAGGTTGAGTCCTTCACATCTGTCACTGTCTTCCTCTAAGCTATTATTCCCTTTCACAGAGGAGAAGCTGGGGTCAAGAGAGTTTGGATTTGCACAAACTTACACTGGAGGAAAGAAAGGAAGCAGGATGTACATTCCACCTACCTGATTCCAGAGGCCACCCTCCCCACCACCCCTTGACCACTTCCCTTCATCAAAGCTCTACTGCCCACCATCACTGTGAGTCAAAGGCAAGCAGAGCTTTCTTTCAAATGTCAGCCAGGCCCAGGCTGCTCACACTCTCGGCCTGCTCACACTCCTGCTAAGTCTCCTGCGGCTTTTCTCTTGTTCCTGCTTTTACAGGGAATTGTAACTATCTCTGCAGTTTTCATGCATGGAGGACACTTTCTCTATCTACCTCTCCCTCTGGAGAGAGAATTTCTTTACTCATCCCAGGGAAGGTCTTAAATTACCTTCTGCTACATCCATCCATATTTACTTTTATTTCATCTCTTCCCATTAGAAACAGACAGATGAATGTGACATCAGGCTCGCTGAATTCTGAGTCTCTGCAAAGTGTAATTACTATATTTTTTCTTTTTCTAATCACAGGGGACTTCTCTGAGCAACCTAGTTACTGATTCTACTACTCCCTCACTTCCTCCTTCCAACTGTTCTTTGAAGCTTGGCACTGGTGTGGAAGTTATTTTGCCTCAAATTGCTTAAGAGGCCTCATTAATGATGTTGACAACAGCCAGATCTTGTGATGCCTCTTAAGACACTGTCATTTCCTCTACCCCAAACATTTTAGAACACATGTGCGTGGAATGGCAAAGTGTCTGTTCATTATTTGTCTATTTGCACCTGCCATTGGAAAATATGTCCTCAATTTAAAATACCCTCATCACATGGGGTGTCCCCTAGTTATCCCTGACCCCTGCTCTCTTTCCTCTCTCCACATCTGTGTTTATTCAACCACTACCAAATGACAAGCAATCTCTGGAACTCGATCTTATTTATTCATTCAAAAATGCTTGTGAATGAGTGTCACACTCCAGGTCCTGTGCTAAATGCTAGGAAGAGTAGGTAAATAAATAGTATCCTTGTCTTCCAAAAGCTTGCTAAATGCTAGGAAAAGTTGGTAAATAAATAGTATTCTTGTCTTCCAGAAGCTTCCAATCCAGAGATTACACAAGCAATTAACTCATAAAACATTTTATATAAACATAGAATATAGCATATAATTTATTTACGTCAAACTAGGTTCCTGGTTTGATTTAAGGTAATTAAGGAGAACTTCTCACATTTACACTGCAGGAAAAGTGGGCGCCAGTCATACAAAACAAGGAGGTGGGAGATCATGTAAGACAGCAAGTACAACATGCTGTTGCCTTTGATCAATGGTGCTGTCTCATGTGACTTCTGGAGGCTCAGCTTCTTCAGTTGTAAATGTGGTGAGAATATCCTACTTAAAAGGGCTGCTGGAAGGGTGGGATGAGCTCCTGCAGGTAAAGGTCTCAGAACAGTGTCTGACATACAGACTCAAAGTTAGTTCTCATAAGTGTGAATCAGAGGGGATCAGATCAGCTACCTTCAAATTGACTTTATTTCACTTTGTACCCATTCTTATAGTAAGATTTGGAGCTTCAAGGCAAATCCAAAACAGACCCAAGCCCATAATAGATAGACCCAAAGTAAGCTCTACCTCCTGGTGGACTAATAAGAGAAAACTGTTTTATGAAGTGCTTCATAGTAAGATGGATGATATGGATTTTCTCATAGTCTAGAACATCCCCCTTGAAAATCCCAGCCCTACTCTGTTGATCATTTGCTGTGTATCTACCTCTACCACCCCACTACCTTGCCCTCTTCCACCTTAAATTTTCCTGACTTCCGGACCTGGACTCCTTCCCACTTTTTTTTTTTCTCCCATAGAAATCACTGTTGGTTTTGCTACTCCTCTCTGTATTATCTGTCGCCCTAATTTCTTGTCTTTATTACTTCTTTCCATCTATTTCTTCTGGGTTTCTCTTCTGTACTTTTATTAACTCTTGAGACAAAATCTTACTTGGAATTTTTTAGCCTTTATTCTTCACTGTTATATGCTTTTCAAGTCATATGATCCCCCCGAGGCACAGTTTTAGCAGCTTCCCATAAGTTTCGATGTGTGGTATTTTTATTATCATTCAATTAAAAACAGTCATAATTTCTATTGTAATATTTTCTTTGATGTATGGAATACTTAGAATATTGATTACATTCCAAATAAGTCTTGTTTTTGTGATTGATTCTTAGCTTAGTTACATTGCGTTAGAAGATGTTCTCTGAGTAATTTCATTGTTTTGAAATTTATTCTGATTTGTTTTATGATCAAAGATATTGTCAATTCTAAATGTTCCATGTGAGTTTGAACATTTGCTGTTGTTGAGTAGAGCCCTCTATGAGTGCACATTAAGTTAAATTTACTAAACATGGTAACTTTACAACTTTATTACTTTTTTATGTTAACTTATTCTAGCAGTCCCTCAAAGGAATTTTATAATATCACAGTATAACTGTAAATTTGTCCATTTTCCCTCCTGTCAGCTTTGACTATATATTCTGAAACTAGTTATTGGGGATATATAAATTTAGAATTATTATATATATTTTGTATTATATATTGACACATATTTTTATATGATATATAATTACAATAAAATATGTATTATATATTTTCTTTTATTATTATGATGTAGTCTTCTGCTTTCTAATATGCCTTGCTTAATGTTTACTTTGTTTAATATTAACAATCTATGTCATCTTTCTTTTTGTTAGTATTTCCATGTTACAACTTTTCCCATTCTACTTTTAACCTTCCAATAGCCTTTTGTTTTAAATGTGTCCCCAATAAATTGTTATCTTGTAGAAGGAATATCTAGCTCACTTATTTTTAATGTGATTTCTATGTGTCCTGCCTGTTTTATTTCATTTTCCCTCTTTCCTGCCTGCCTGCCTTTATTTGAACTGATTAGTTCTATTATTCTCCTTTCCCCTATGTTAGACTAAAATATACGTTTTCTTAACTAATCCATCGTTTGTTACCCTAGTGATAGCAAAATAAACTCTAAGTTTGTAAAAATCTAATTTCAGTTGGTTCTCTGATCTTTCTAAAACAATACACTTTTGGGAAGGTATTTCCCAAACTTTAAAGTACACATGAGTCACAAGGGACCATGTTAAAATAGAAATTGTGATTCTACAGGTCTGGGGAGAGGCCCAAGACTCTGCCTTATTGTAAGATCCATGGGCTACTCTGATTACAAAGTCCTCAGAACACTATAATTCACTTTGCTCTATTAACTCCTCCTTACTTAAATGCCAGTTATGTACTTTGATTTTCTCTATATTTAGTCCTCTCAGCACGTGATTGTAGTATTTCTTATACAGATGATATGAACCCATATATGGAGATACAAGGGGGAAAAGGAGTTGTTTTTGATACAAGGCTGGAAGGAAAACCTGACGTAGTGGGCGGTACATACATGTCTGGATTTCAATTAGTCTTCTCTGGGTGGCTGGTATTTGGCCTATTGCCTTACTAATGTTGTTGAATTCAAATTTAAAAATATTCAGGTTCTGATCAATAGATTATAATAATCAATTTTATTTCAGGAAGAGAGGGACCCTAGCCAAGCCAGAGATTGATTTGTTTAAGGTCATTTGTTCATGTAATTGCAAGTAGAACATAATTGGCTATAATTCTCTATGGTCTTGTTTAATGATATTAGAATTGTTCAGAGATTTTTATCATGGGTGACATATCAAGCAATCAATAAGTAAGTGACAACTATTTGGGATTACCTAAAAGAGGCACTGCAATTAATACGTTCTGACCTTACAGTTAGTTCAAAGAGGATGAAAAGGGGACAAAGCCAGAGATTTGCATAAAACACCAACAAGAAGAATTATAAACTAACAGATAAAAACAAAACAGGAATAAGACAAGCTTCTTGGTCCGATGTTTTGGGGAGGAGCTATCTTCTATTTGAGGTCACCTGCTTATAAACATCTTGGCTCAGCTGTCAGTTTCCAAAGCTTTACTGCTTCTAGACCCTGGAGAAGTTTTCAGCTTGAGTCTTTTATTCGTGTAGTCTTCCAATTTTATGAAATTCTATATTGCTTCTTCAGTTGATCCTGCTTATTACCTCTATAGTTTCACTGTTGTAATTAGCAAATATAATAAGGTCCTTTCTAATGAGATTTAAAAAAAAATCTCTGATATCTCTTCCAATAGATAAAATCTCCTTGCTGAGGAGCATAAAGAAGAGTTGGGGGTGGGGGTAGCCTAGGGGTTAAGTCTCAGCGCTCTCACCACTACAGCCTGAGTTGGATCCCCGGCCAGGGAGCTACCCACATATAGCACAGCAGACCTCTTCCATCTCACCTGCTGCTCCCCTCAGCAGTGTGTTTCAGTAAATCTTTCTGTTCTGCTCTGTCTCTGGTGAATCCTCCACCCCTTGCACCTCTGGCTTACACCCCAGTTCTTCTATGTAAAAAAAAAAAAAAGTGTTGTGGGAATAATGACCTAATGATTTTGGTGATAGGACTGGGTGTAGTATCTGAGTCCTTGTAATATTTTGCCATGTCTGTGTGCAGTAGGACAGTCTATCATTGGAAGTGAAATCCTAAATGCCTAGGCTTTTCACTACCAACTCATATTGTGACAACTAATGTGTGCCAAAGGGAAGAGACTGTAAGACCAGAAAGTTTAGGGGGAGTAGGATGACTTCTGACCAAGGGAGGGTCAAAAATTTGGTCAAGGATTTCTGAGTGTTTTTATGATTTAACTTTAAGAATGCCATTGGCTATTTCCATCATTCCAGAAAATTGTGGGTGGGAAGGACAATGTAGTTTTGGAGTAAGGGGTAGCTTTACAGAGTTCTTTCATTTAGTGCTTGCCCAAGTGTATGGTTTGGTCACTTGTGGTGCAGTGTGATACCCTGGATTAAAAAGACAGAATGAAGCAGTTTTTTTAGTAACTCTAAGGCTAAAATTTTTTGACAAGGAAATGTTGCAACTCATCCTGAGAACACACTTATAATAATCAAAACATATTTTTAAAAAATCCATCTGAAGTTGTTCAAAAGGCTGTTAAGACTTTGGTTCCAGGCAGGTCATACCTTAGTTTTCCCAGGATCATGTTATTGACAGGCGGCACAACACCTACAAATAACCTCAGCTATCTTTTTAAAGTTTGCCAACAATTTGACTTTAAGAGAGGGAAAAATTTTTTTTTTTTTTATTCTGTGGGCGATTCAGAAGACTTACCAAGTGTATACGTACTATGAGGAAGATGCTGAGCGAAGATGAGGGGTTTAACGTAGTGAGAGTAGAGCCAGCTTCTATCAGGAGCGGAGAAAGCTGACCACTGTTTACTCAGTTTGGATACATCAGGGCAAGTCAGGCTATGAGGAGCATTTTGTTTCTTCAGAGAACGCTTGCTGATGAGAACGGAGGGAATATTTTTGTCTTGAGTTTTCTTTCGTACGATGGGAAATTCTGTTTTCCAATGTCCCTTCTTTGACGATTTCTATGGAGTTCATGTCACCAGTGGATGCTTAGAAAGTGGGTCACCTAGCTGTTTGATCTGCACGATCAGTGTTTATTTTGTATTGTCTCATTTTTCCTTTTCAAAGTATTCTGACGGGTGTTTTAGTTCAGGAGCACGGGCTATTTTCCCTCTAATTTCTACGTTTGAGTTAGGCTTTCAGTTGAAGGTTTAATTCCGTCAACAAAGTGAAATGAAATAATCACTTACGTGCCCTGAATATTGTCAGAGCTATTTTCCAGCTTATCACAAAAGTCTCCTATATTTTTCTTTTTTCCTGTTAATACTTTTGAGTTATGTCAAATTGTTTTTGATTTGAAAGGTTTCGGGATACTACTATCAGGAGACTTTTATCCAGTTTGTCAGATCTTTTGTTTTCCTCTTGGATTCTAGGTTTATTGTGGAAGAGAATTATACAGTTCCCTTCCTAGGTCAGTTCAATCAGCTCTGTCAGACAAAATTTTGCATCTGAAGTTGTAACCAACATGTGTAAGGGTTGATTAGGTTAGATAATCTGAATCATATGCATGCAAAAGAACGATAAATTCTTCTATGGATAATTGCTGATCCTGTTTGGGAATAGGAAAATCCTTAATGACAGCACTTAATGCATCTTGGGCCCAAAGTTGAGAATATACAGTTGCCCGTGCACCTGCAGATCTGCCTAACTCAGTGGAGGGATGGATCTTGAAGATAAGTGACATTTGGTGTTCTTAACAGAATTCACTGGGAAAAGGTAGGAAGTCTGGTCAAGAATAAGATAAGAGAGGCATTGACAGGGGTGAGGAAAGAGAGAGAGATCACGAAGGTAAAGAGGCAGAGGAACACCTGGATAGGGAATGGCAATTGAAAGACAAGGAGGATTTACAAGACCAGAGTCTAGTTGTTGTTTTTTTTTAAGATTTATTTATTTATGCATACAAGCACTGGGGCACAGGCCAGAGGTGTGGGGGATGAGAGGATTCACCACAGAGAGCGGAGAGCAGAACAGGCAGATCAACTGAAGTACACTGCTGAGGGGAGCAGCGGGCAAGGCAGGAGAGGTCTGCTGCGCCATGTGGGTCCCTCCCTGGCCGGCGGCGGGGATCGAACTCAAACTCGTGCTGCAGTGGCTGAGGTTTGCTTCACAGTGCATTGCTTAACCCACTGTGCCACAAGGGAGGCCCCAGAGTCTAGTTTATTGCTACTTAAATTTGTTAAATTGCTTACTAGCTTTTCCAAAGACTGCTGCTTATCGACCTGAGAAATCTTAATTTCTAAGATGCCTATCAAATAAAAAATTTATTTAAGTCAAATGTTCCCCAGAGCAGCTATTGTAGACTCAAATCCTCATCACTAAAGTCCTGTCATCTAGAGAGACAGGCGCCAGAACCAGGGCTGTAATAAGGATGCAGACAGGAAGCAGCTATTTCTCCAGAGGAGGTCTTCATTAGATGATCCCAGGGGAGCTGGCAGTGGTTGAGTGAAGGGATGCTTACGCTTTTGGTATTGCAGGCCCCCGAGCTGATGTTGGTTTCCTCCAATCACAAATCTGAAAATCTCTGCCCCTGGCAGGTGGAAAATTGAAGTAAACTCTCTCTAGGTCAAAGATAAGCTCAGATAAAAAAAAAAATCAGGATGAAAGCATAATAACCTCATTCAGTTTTACTAGTGACATGCAACGAGATTGGTCCAAATGGTCTGGTGAGAACTGTGAAGCTGGCTTCATTAATAGGCTTACAGGGCCTGTGCCTGTGCTCTACACTGTGCTGCTGCTTCTTACAACAAACAACACTTTTAGGCAGCACAGTCCAAAACAGAAGTACAAGAAGGTGCCACAAAGGATGAAAAGAAATGGCCCAATTCCACCAAAGATGTCACACAAATGGGAATGAATTCATAACAAAACCTGGGCACCAAACGTACAATAAATTTTGAACTCAATGCAAAGATAGCAGAGTTTAGATCCTGCACTGACTTGCCAAGTTGTCACAGACTTGACAAGCCACCAGCAGCAAGGCAGAAGGAGCCTCTGTCGGTACCAAATCTGGTCCAAGGTTGGGGTCCATGGTGATGGACAGTGTGAACTACGTCTCAGTGGAGTTTCCAGGAAAACTGTGAAAATAAAGGAAGGCCATCCTAATAACAAATGGAGGTTATTTGTTCAATTTTCCAGAAAAAGGAAGCTTATCACGCCCCCCCCCCTTGCATTTGACTCAGAATGCAGGCAGGAGAATGGGCATGAGGAGAAAAAGGGATCGACAGTAGTCATCTTTGGTAGCTACCATAAGATATATCACCTAGATATAGCTGATGGTGAATAAGGTGAGAGAATAAGCTGACAAAAAACCTAGTGTGTTCATTCAATGATGAGATAGACCTTCGGTTATCAGCACATTTTGGCTCTGACTGACAAAGCAGCTTTAAAGTCTTTTCCAAAGAAGTTGCAATACTAGTTATATTTTGGATCTAAGCACTTGACATTCCAAAAATTTGAAACTAATACTTATTTTAAAAAATAAGAAAAATTCTCATATTATTTTTGTTCTTTATTTTTCGTGTCATTTTACACAGTACTCAAATGATCGACTCCACTTATCTAATATATGTTGAACATATGTTATGTGTCCATTGCTGTGCTTTGAATAGAGACATCAAATACAGTCCTTGCTGATCAGGAGGCCCTAGACTAGTTGAAGAAGACAGAATATTAACAATTAAAAAGTACTTTGGCTGATAAATGGCAAGATGCCTTGGGGAAATGTGGTAGGAATAGTGGTGAGTTGTTATAGGTTAAACAACTGATTTTAGGGGAAGGGTAATTAAGGCCCTGATTTGTATGTAGTGTTTGCTGGTTTTGTGATGTAAATAATCCCAATCTGGTCAATTTCAAACTAAGACACATGCAACTGAAAAGGGCATGGGAAAGAAATGCACAGCAATAGACCACTCTATCCTACCTCCTCCACACAAATTCAGCAGATGTAGTTATCTCAAGAGCATAGATAATAATGAAAGGTAGTAGGAAAATAATCGGGATCATGAGTACGTATTATTTTTGCTCTTAATATAATAGACTTAATTATAAATTTACATAATTTATTTTTTAAAAGCAGCTGTATTTAAAAATGAACTTACAAAATTACCGAACGTTTAGCAATCAGCTCTAGCTAGTGAGTAGGAATCAGTGCAAGTGGGGCTCTTCCCCACACTGATAACAGACATGTCAGGAATTCCTGCTCACCTCAAGTGAAGTCTGCAAAGGAAGCTGCCTTTTCATTTGTTCTTAGCACCTAGTGCTAGGTTAAGTAATTTATTAAATAAATATTAAAAGAAAAAAAATTGCCTCTCCTTTAATCTGGGTACAGTTCCTGACGCATAGGGTAGAGCAAAAATCAAGGACCTGCCCTTAGGGGATCTACATTCGAGAGGGGTGTGTGTGTGTGTGTGTGAAACAAATTATCACTTCAGGTGGTGAGTGATGAGTGTGTGACTAAAAATTCTGTAGTGCAAAAGAGTAAAGGGGCGGGACATTGCTATTTCATAGGGATCTGTCAGGTAAGTTAATGTGACAAGTTTGAAGGTAAAGATAAGAGGTTCTGGAATCTCAGAAACAAAGTTTAAACAAGGCTGAGGCACAGACAGAGCACGTCTCACCGTTGAACAGAACTGGAGCACAGAATAACTCAGGAGCTTTTTTTTTTTTTTTTTGAGAAGCCCACCTACTAGTCCTTTATTTTCCTAGCTCCTGTGCCCAGGTGCGGTGCTTCCTTCCAGTCTGTTCCAGGAACTCCCGCGCTGAACTAGACCAATCAGATAAAGAGAGGGAGGCGTGGCTACCTGGCTGACGCGCCAGCGCTGCCTTTCTGCGCATGCTCAAAGACTCCGGCGGTATGCGCGCCCAGTGGTCATTTTGCGCATGTGCAAATGCGAGAGGAAGGATTTTGTCCCAAGCGTCTGCCGTACCGTCCGGGCGGCGAGTTGCGTCCGGGCTCCGTCGTGTGGCCGGCGTGTAGGATTGTGTGCAGGGACAGTCGCCGCCGCCGTCATGAACCGCGAGAACTTCGCGGCGGGCGAGAGGCTTGTGTCCCCGGCTTACGTGCGCCAGGGCTGCGAGGCTCGCCGCTCGCACGAGCACCTGATCCGGCTGCTCCTGGAGAAGGTACGGAGCTGTCGGCCCTCCCGCCGCCGCGCCCCGACGCGCGCCTGGAGACCTGTCACCGTAGCCGCAGCTTGGCTTGCACTTGCTGACTTGCTGCTCTCAACTCCTTTTAGCCTCGTGGAAGCCGGCAGAAACCAGTCTGCTTTTAGGGGGTTCAGTTGGGGTCGAGATTTTGAGTTTCGTTTTCCCTAACTAGGAGTATAAACTGAGGGAAAGCCCCAGACAATTTACTTTCTTGCGGAAAGGGCAAAGTTCGCTCGTTCCACCATGCACCGCCCCAAGGATCGAGGCAACACTTTTTGTTACTCTCAAAATAGTAACTCGAACCAAGTGCAGCCTCTTAGAGCTCCCCAGGTCTCCTTACTGCCTGCATTGCTGAATTTTGATTTCACTGAAGTTTGACAGTCCCTAGTACTAACACCGTGATTTGCCGAATCTTCCTTGAAGATAACGTTTACTGGTTTTCAGTTACTTTAACATACTGCAACTTGCAGATCTGAGTAAACGTCTTTGTAAGCATATCTATAATCTGGAGATAATTGTAGTAAAAGGTTACACAAATGTTTTGCCCAGTTCAAGTTTGCTCATAGTGCTGAATTTTTGTCTGAAGGGTTGAAAGTAAAGAGCACGGCGAAATATACCTTAAGACATGTTCAGTTCGTTAAAGTAACACTCCAGGGGACAATGGTTTTGTTTTTTAAATATGACCAGTGTAAACTTTTTTTTTTTTTTTTTTTTTTTTTAGGGGAAGTGTCCAGA
>JAGFMF010011878.1:338779-371986 GCA_019455555.1 Galemys pyrenaicus
CTCCCTGGCCGGCAGCAGGGATCGAACTCGTGCTGCAGTGGCTGTGGTTTGCTTCATAGTGTGTTGCTTAACCCACTGCGCCACCAGGGAGGCCCTCATGTGCAGTTCTAAGATGTCGGTTGGTAACCCATTTCTTTCCTAATCAAATAACACGTAAACTAGATGCGCCAGAGAAGAGCAATCTGAGCAGTTACCTTTCCAGACATAGAGTAAAAGTTCTAGGATATGATGGTTACCCTGTAAGAACTCCTGTTTTACATTATTTTAAAGTGTTAACACATGACTTTTCCTAAGGATAGTAGAATTTTATTTCAATCAAAATCATTCCAGTCAAAACTAACGATGGATGAAAAATTCATGTTTAGCAGTGGGCTGATGACGTGGTTGATAATATATGTAAAAAGATGCATTGCACATGAGGGTTCAGTGGTGACAGTGCGACACTAATGATCACGGTAGTCCCAGTGTACAGATTTTCCTATCTAGCTGTAGGGTACAGCTTTTTTCATTTTGAAGAGGATACAGAGGTATCTTTAGATAGTGTATAACATCTTTTAATTTAAGATGAATAGGTCTAGGCACCAATTTTCAAAGAGCATGTAGTTCTTAAAAAATTAAGGCAATGTTTGAACCATCATCTCATCCCCATTAGAACTTAAGTGCTCTGCCTAAGAGTAAAGAAAAGAAGATAATTTAATTTCTGTATGTTCTGTTTTTCTCTTGCAGCCTGACAAATCACCCCAAAATTTAGTGGCTTAAAGCAGTCATTTATTATAGTTCTGTAGGTTAACTGGGCTGAGCAGGACTCAGATTATTGCTTTGGGTCTTTTGTTCAGTTGCACTCGGAGGTTGGCCGAGAGTTTAGTCGTCTTTAGGTTCAACTGGGTAGTTTGTCCAGGACGACTCACTTAGATGAATGGGAGCTCAGATGGTTTCTCCTGTGATGTATGCTTCTCCCAGCCTGGCAGCTGGATTGCAAGAGGGAGATCCTCAAAAGAAAGCCATTCAGGGAGCCAGGTATAAAACTTCAAGACTTCTTAGGACCTAACTCAGATATTCTGCCCATCACTTCTGCTAGATTTACTCTAGTAAGTAAGTTACTAAATCTGGCCCAGATTTAAGTGGAGAGGAATTAGATTCCAACTTTTGGTGGTATAGCAGTAGCCCACAGGTATTAGGAGAAGCTAGCTACCACAGCATAATTGATGTTTGTTTCAATTCAGTATTTTCACATTATTAATGTTTTATAAGCTATATCTATAATAATCAAGTACTACTTCTGGTGTTATTTTGGCTATCTATTATACAGTGGATTACTTAGAACACTGAATATTGTTGGCCCCTTTTTTGCTTAGGTTCATTCATGGAATTGGACGATCGGGTGATATTTCTGCTGTGCAACCAAAAGCTGCAGGTTCTAGCCTTTTGAACAAAATTACCAATTCTTTGGTACTGGACATCATAAAGTTGGCTGGTAAGTACTGTGTTAATCATAATACTTCAGCCTGACCAGGTGTACATACCTTTGCCTAGTTTCTTTGATGAATGCTTCTTTCCAAAAAAGGGTATGAGTGGCTTTTGAAAAGATATATACATATAAACCCATTTAGAGTAAGGTAGGAAATCAGAGCTGTTAGTGTGATTTGGCTGTGAACCTCCTGAGAGTAAGCGTAGAAGAAACACTGAGGCAACAACTCTTGTAATTTGATAGAAAAATTGTTTAATATCTTGAAAAAGGATGCTAGTTTTTCAATGGAATAACTAATTTCTGCTATACTCCTTATTCCTAGGTGTCCACACAGTGACCAACTGCTTTGTAGTTCCTATGGCAACTGGTATGAGTCTGACCCTGTGTTTCTTAACACTGCGACACAAAAGACCAGAAGCGAAGTATATTATATGGCCGCGAATAGACCAGAAGTCCTGCTTTAAATCTATGATCACTGCAGGTAACAGGAGAGAAACGGCATGTGTAATACCTTTATTATCACAGAAAATTCAGACTCTTTAATACAGAGATAGATAGATGTTATGGAAACTAAGTCTTACTTTTTTTCATTGTGGTAGGATATACATCACAAAAATTTACCATTTTAACCATCTTCAAGTGTATAATTTTGTAACGTTAAGCATATGTATGTTGTACAAACATCACCACTATCATTTCCAGAACTTTTTCATCTTCTCAAACTGAAACTATGCCCATTAAACAATAACTCACCCTCCTCACTAACTCCTGTTCCTGGTAATCATTATTTTACTTTCCGTCTTTATGAATTTGACTATGAAGGACTAGTTCCTTCAAATAAGTGAAATCATACAGTGTATTTGTGATGGACTGATTTCCCTCAGCTTCCATGAATCTTTAAGATTCATCTATATTAGAGCATGTTTTGGACTTTCTTTTTAAAGACTGATTGCTATCTTTTTATATATAGTCCATATTTGTTCATTCTTTCACTCAGTCACTGATGAACACTTGTTTGCTTTCACCTTTTGCCTATTGTTGAATAAACATGAATGTGGATGTACAAATACTGTTTGAGTTTCTGCTTTGAATTCTTTTAGGTATATACTAAAAATTGGAATTGATGCATTATATCTCCCTATTCTGTAATCGGGACATGATTCCTTGCCTCGCAGGATTGTTTTGAGGAATAAGTGGGATGATCTGATAATGTCCAACAATAATCCCTAGAACATAAAAGGTGCTTCAGGAATGTTTGTTGTGTGTACCTGAGTATAGTGCATATAAATTACTACCCTGAGCCTCCCTGGTGGCACAGTGGGTTAAGCAACGCACTATGAAGCAAACCTCAGCCACTGCAGCATGAGTTCGATCCCTGCAGCCGAACAGCGAGGAGGCCCACATGGCGCAGCAGACCTCTCCTGTGCCTGCTGCTCCCCTCAGCAGTGTACCTCAGTTGATCTGCCTGTTCTGCTCCCCGCTCTGTCTGTGGTGAATCCTCTCACCCCCGCACACCTCTGGCCTGTACCCCAGTGCTTGTATGCATAAATAAATAAATCTTTAAAAAAAGAAATTACTACCCTGAATCAAAGTGCAGGAATATAGACATGAAGTACAGATGAGACAAAAATCTTCAGCTGGCTTTTTAGTACTTGGCATATGTAAGTCAAGTTGAATTTGAGAATTTTAGGTATTCTTGAATATTTTTAGTCTGTTACATGAAATAAAGAGTATTGTGCTCTCATTAAACTGTATAAATAATTCATAAAAACCCATAAACAGTCTCATAAAAGGACACAAAACAGAGACTGATAGACATTTAAAAAGCATACAGATTTATTTTAGGCAGCATAAATTGTGAAGTCATAATTTATATCCTGTTAGCCAAAGAACTGATAACTTACTGTATGGGAAAGATTGCCATCTTGAAAAACTAGAAATTTTTTTTAAGCTGATATCATGGTTTGGACTACAATTTTGAGGTTCTGTTGGGTTTTTTTTTAGGACAGTCTGCACTCTTCAGAGATAGGATAGTTGTATTCCTTAAAAAAAAAAATTGCATTTTGTTGTTTGAAAAGCAAAAGTAGGGTTAGAGTTGGAGAATTTGAGAAATAACAGAATATCTGTTGTCCTTATGGATTTAAGTTTTGTGTTTTTCATTTTTTTTAAAAAAGATTTATTTATGCATACAAGAGCTGGGATACAGGCCAGAGTCCAGGGAGGTGAGAGGATTCACCAGAGACAGAGTGGGGAACAGAACAGGTAGACTGACTGAAAGACATTGCTGAGGGGAGCAGCGGGCGAGGCAGGAGAGGTCTGCTACGCCATGTGGGCCTCCTTGCTGTTCGGCTGCAGGGATCGAACTCGTGCTGCAGTGGCTGAGGTTTGTTTCATAGTGCATTGCTTAACCCATTGCGCCACCAGGAAGGCCCAGTTTCGTGGTTTAATAGCTGTAAAAGTATAGACATAAAACCTGGACATCTCTGAGTATATTTGAATTGATGATTTTATGGTGGCTGAGGTTTTGTATTTCTGTAGATAGAATGCAGAGAACTTGATGGGGAGCCTAAAACACAAATGAAAACTACTTGCTCATAACTTTGCTTTAACTTGCTGTGTGACTTTGGGGAAGCCACTTAATCTTCCTGAACTTTAACTTCCTTATCTTTGAAATGAGGGAATTGAGCTAATGGTTTCTAAATCCCTTCAGCTCTTAAGCCCATGAATCTAGAGTGCTGCTAGATTTGGTATTTGGAAAGATTGATGTGACTACATAGTAACAGTATGTGCAAAATTGCCCAATTATTTTTCATCCAATTTCTAAGGCTTAAATACTTAGATTTTATTTTTACCTCTGAGTATTTATAAGTAACACAAAGTACTTTGTTATGTATGTGCTTTGTATGTGTAGTGTGTGTGTTGCATGTACAATATTTTGTTTATGGACACCTAAATATTTACCATAGGTTATGTAATTATTATGTGAGTGGAACTTTGATCACATACTACTTATGTGTACTAATTTAGTAGATAATTTGAAAATTTTTACATATAAATAAATTATAGAAGGTTATAAGATGAGTCTGTGCTTCTTAGACTACTGAAATGCATTTATTTTTGTTCACAGGTAAAACATTAAGTTGATGTTTTATGATTTGCTTTAATACTTGAATCATGTTATTTTTGTTTTTCTCAAATAAAAATAAGACTCAAATGTTGCCAAAGAATAAGATTTACTTTTCTATGGATTGAAATTTATCTTGACTAAGTGATCTATTTGTCATCAATGCCTGTGTTATTACTTTTATAGTATTAACTATTTAACATTTATTTTCCTTTACAGAATGTCTTTTTTGTCATAGAAAAGTGTTTAAATAGACTTGTGATTGTAATTGTGGTCTAGTTGTCCACATTATTTTGAGCTGCCTTGGACTTAAACCAGTATTCCGTTTGGTATTTCCTTGTTGATGGGGGTAAAGGGGGTTGTGCATTGAACAAAATAAAGACTTAGAGTTCTTGTGTGAAATAGATCTGTTTTCTAGTTTTCCAGTGTCCCTTATTTTAGTTTATACTAACAGTTTGATTTCTGGTTAATTTGGCTAGGTTTTGAGCCTGTGGTGATAGAGAATGTTTTAGAAGGTGATGAACTGCGCACAGACTTGGAAGCAGTGGAGGCTAAAATCCGGGAACTTGGGCCTGAGTCCATTCTGTGTGTTCATTCTACTACCTCCTGTTTTGCTCCAAGAGTGCCTGATAGGTAAATGATTTGTGAATATCGTCCTTTACTGTTCATCAGTCATTAAAATGTAGCTCTACTAATCTCAAATATGTTTAAATAACATTAGAGGAATGGGCTGTTTAAGAGAAAAGATTGACCTTGTGCAGAAACAGCATTATGACTTGGGAAAATAAAAAAATTGATACAGAAGACGGAAAAACAGCTAATCGTGAGTGGAGATCCCTCGATCATATGAGTAGACACAAAGCATCTCAGTTTTCTTGCTTTTTTTTGGTTTCTAATCTCTTAGTGTCTTTTCCTTCATTATTTAATGGAAGTTTCTTTTTTATAGTAAATGTTAGAATTACTTGTTTTCATTCCTTTTTCCACTTTTTGCATTTCGTAATTTTCATAGGTATGAATAGCAACATTAACGTTTTTAATAGAAAATTTTAGCATTATATCCTATCCTTTGAGTTGTATTTAATTGGGAGAGAAACTGAGATGTATGCTTATGTGTACACTAGTGGATGTCCTTGCATTTTGAGAAAAATGCAAATATTTAAGAAAATGAAGGAAGAAAAGCAAATGCTTTCTTTTCCAAAGGATGGTTCCAAATTCTTACTCTGGTAATGTCACAGACTTAGATCTAGTAATAGATTTCTAGTTTTGGCAGCAACTCTGTGTTGTTTTAGCATTTTGAACAGAAATGCTAATAATTTAAAAAAATTTTTTTGGTAGTGTCAAGTTATATTTTGGGTTTAATTCATAAAATCATGTTATTTGGCAGGTAGGAATGCATGTTAGCTTTAGTTATAGACAGATTTTTAGAGAATTTTAAAATGCTCTTAAATTTATCTTGCTTCCTTAGTTAGTCTATAAATATTCTATTTTAAAACTTTATATGTGTTCACTGTTTTTTCATTATTAACCAGATGTTAAATTTGTATTGAAATATTAAATGAGTATCTTTATTGTTTTCTTCATTTATGGTTATGATATCTAGGAAAATTCTAATGTGGTAGAAATGGATCACATTTCCAAAAACAGCGTATGGATATTTGTATTAATTACATTATTCTTGAGGAAAGTTTGTTTTTGTTTAATTTTGACATTTTATGAATGTTTACATGGTGCAGTTTTTAGTATTTGACATGTATTTACCTTTGGGAAAAATCAAAGTTTTTATCAGTTAGCAAAGTCCTCATTTGCCACTTGTTAGTAGCGTTATGTAATGAATGTTTCTGGTAAGAGCAAACTAGGAAAATTGTGGTGCGCAGTTAATAGTAATATGCTTGAATTTTTTATTTTATTAAATTTTAAAATACATTTTGATTTCTTTACATTAAGCTTATTTCCTGTATAGTCTTAATTTGAATGGGTATATTTATATTTTGTCTTAATTAATGGATAATGAGTATTGTGGAGCAGAATCAAAAGAAGTGTTAAAATATAAGGAGGGTAACATTTCTTCTGTTAACACCTTAATTGGCTTAAAGTTGGAATACAGTTTGATTCACTTGAGAGATGATTTTTCTGTGGCCCTCTGCCTTTGTTGAATACTTTTATACATTCTGAGTGTCAGCAGACTAGATCAATTCAAAGTATTTAAAACTACTCACAGTGATTTTTCTCCTTTGTAAATTATGGTGACTCACTCTCAAGGAAATTTGTTGTTCAAATGCTTTCATTCAAACAGACTTGTGAAAGTATCTTTTATACTATGAAGAAAAGACTTGTGTGTATGTATACTAGGTCTTTTTGTTAAAAGTGACAGGTAATTAGTTACAAAGCTTTTCTGTGTCAACTTGTGAGCTTTATGAAAATGAATAAAATGAGCTTTTAGTCCATAAAACTTTAAGCAAATTGAAAACTTCTGACAGATAAATAGAATAATTTTATGTATTAATGTACATAAATAGAATAATGTTATGTGTTAATGTACATCTACTAGGAAAAGATGTATTATGCATAAATAGATAGTAAAACTATATAGTTTATATTTGAAAAAGTCCTTGTAGAAAACAACTTTTATTTTGTAAAAGTGCTTTATTTCTAGATTCTTTAATTGATAGAAAGTTTTTAGAAAATTTAATTAAACTATATAATTTAGTTTTAGCTTCATAATGTAAAGACTTCTATTGGAGATGACCTCAGTCATAAGTAATATTTGGTTTTTGAGAGAACATCTATTTATTACGCTCTAATTAAAATTTATTATCCTACTTTGCATAAAGTTAGACTCTCAAATTGCCTTAATATAAGTGTCAAATGAAAAAATAAGAGTGAATTTAAAACCAGCAGCTATGTAAAAGATTCTTTAGTATCCAAGTTGTTGGAAAATGTTATTTTGGCACAGAAACATTTTAATGTTCTGTATTTTTTAATACATTAAAGTCAATTTGAAAATGTATTTTTTACTCTATGAAATATTTAATGTGAGATTCTTAAGATTTCAAGATATGCTAGTTATTTTGCAGACATTAGCTTTAGTATGATAAACAACCAGAAGCATTTAAAAATCAGCATACATACTGCCTCTAAGGAGTCATCATAAATAAACTGTTTCTTGCTTTTTATATTGGAAATTTTAAAGTGATTTAAAAGCGACCATCTATATAGATTTTTATAGATACACATTTTCTCATTTATTGGTAGTATTAATTTAAAAGCTTTTTTAAGTTTATTCTAAAGTGCTTGCTATGTATTTCCAAATTGCTACATTATATTCTAAAATACTACTGTAGAAGTCTCACTTTTATCATTTTTTTCCCTTGTGTATGTTAAGTATAACTATACCTTTTTTTAAAAAAAAAATTCACATTGCGTTTTATAAAGCACAGTTTGTGAATGTGTCTCTATTGAATATTTATGTTTCTAGATTAGAAGAACTGGCCGTGATGTGTGCCAACTATGGCATCCCACACATCGTCAACAACGCATACGGAGTGCAGTCTTCAAAGTGCATGCACCTCATCCAGCAGGTAAGAGAGTTAAAAAGATATGTCGAGAAACAATGCATCTTAGTGTATTATAGGACTCATCCTTTGGTTTTCTTTCAGCCTGATCTGGTAAAAACAGCTACCTAACACGCTTTACTTTTGGGAGCATTAGAAATTTTACCCATATTCTGTCAATAAAAGTCCTTGTTCTGTGATAGTGTGATGGTAACAGGACTAATAGCATCACTCAGAATCATCATAGGAAGTCTTCAGTTGCTTAACTTTTAGCTTACTGAGGATCTTTCATTACTGGGATTTTCATTTTTCTCATATACTGAGTGGTAGTATTTTTTAAATTATAGTGAGTACTCATTTGACATGAGATTATTGGAAACACCACTTTTAAGCAATGCAAGCTATACAATGAAACCAGGTCTTTAAGTCAAGTTGTTTCCTTCAATGTCAGCAACATTAAATGAGTTGGAGGGTTTTTAAAATTCTATTTTTATAAGCATCAAAAAAGCTACCGACTCTATAGTTGCCTATTAGGATGCTTATAAATCAAGCCATGTGCAATCTAGAATAAAAATGTAAAATGATTCCTTTAATGTCAAAAAGCCTAGGTAACCTAAGCATACAGTGCTTTCTTCTAACTTCCCCCCTCGTTCTCCTGCTCTGCATAATTGACTTTGCAAAAATTACTCACTCAGTGAAAGGGCCAGGTTTGCCTTCTCGCAGCATCCTGCCGTAACAGCTCCTCGACTCCAGTGTCTTTGTCAGTGTGGTGTTAATGACCCAACAGAGAGTGAGGGGACAAGGGTGTCTCTGTAACAGAAACAGCGTCCTGAGAGGGAGCTTAGGAATCCCACTGAGGAGAGAAAGGAAAGTAGGTGATCACAGTTCTCTAACAGAAGAAATATGACCTCTCATGTCCTTGGACTGAGTTCTTTAAAAGCAGAAGAGACAGCTCTCTTTGCCCTTCCCAGGTATGATATACCTGGGAGTCTTTGTACCTTTTTTCCTAAATAAACTTTTCTTTACTTTCTATATCTTTTCCCATTGAATATCCTTCCCATTGAATAGCCTCTGACTTTGGGGGAACAAGCCCAGTGCTCCATCCTGAGGTTGAGTCCGTCTTGTTTGTTTACTTGCCACCGAAAATGTGCCCTTTGAGTGTTTCCTGTGATTTAGTGATGAAGGATTCCCACAAATTATGGGAACCAATTGTGCTCTTATTTACCCCTGCTCCAAATTGAGGTTTATGTTTCTCTCAAGTAGCCTTGGACAGCACTTAAATGTTCATGAAAAGACAGTTCTGTTTCTTTTTATGTGCTACTTTGTATGTTTTTCAGTTATTAGTTTTACGTGTCTTTCTGTTTCCCTTTGATCTGGTGATTGGCTTTTTTTTAATCATAGTTTATAAAGAAATTACAAGAGTAACAGGGAAAGGCTCCAGTTTAAACAATCACATGCAGCAGCCTCCAGAGCAGTCTGCTCCTTTTCCCTGCTTCTGCTGCTTCTACCTGTTGCCCGGGTCTGGTCTCTTAGATAGGCAAGCTATCTGCTCCTTCTATTCTCTGAGATAGGGATGCGGAGAGAAAGCGTGACGATAAAGGTCAAATGCAGTTATAATATTAATAGGAGTGTAGATTGTCAATACAGATTGAAAATCTGTGACTACAGATAAAGGGGAAAAACTATCTTAGTTGGAATTTAGATAGTATCTATTTTTAAGAGGAGAAAATTGAAGCACGTTAGACAGAGGTCATAGACTGTTGGATGCGGCTTAGAACTTAGTTTTACGTTTCTTGTAAGTAAGTATTCAACTTTTTGCCAGAATATTAGATTTCCACTTGAAGTTCATTTGTAACAGTATGAGATCATCTAAGCTTATGATATAAGGATATATGACCTATGTAGAAACATTGCCAAAGGCATATAAAAATTTTCCATTAGTTGATATAAAAAGTAAGAACGATCTATGTTGCTCTTCAGTTAGTGGTAGGAGCAGAACTTGTTGCTGGACGTGCTTGTGCGGGTTATAGCTGCTTGAAGCAATGAAGACAGGCACCTCAGTGGAACCAGCTGGCTGGCAGCAGGGGTGGCTGCAGGCTACTAGGTAATGGCAGGTGCTGTTGCACTCACAGAGGGTTTTGTTTATCATCACTCAGCAGTTGTAGGGACCACCGGTGACATTTATTGTGACGGAGAAGAACAGGTGAGAGAGGCATGGGAGGAATCCTCTTACCCAGTTTTAAAGTGAAAAAGTGTTTCCTCTCATTCCCACCTGAACTGATACTGAAACCCTCTCATCCTCCTTACTTTAGTTTCCCCCACCTCCAGTTCAGCATTTAGGATAGTAATTGTTGTGAGGATTAATTCATGTGTAAAAGCAGGTTCTAAGTTATAAGTGCTACTCCACATATTAGGAACAGCATTTAAGAACTCAGTTTACTACTTAAACATATTTTATTGGCACTGTTAAAAATAAAATTAAAATGTTTGATTTCTATGCATTACTTTAATGGCATTAATTTGTTAGTAGCAGTTGTTGTTTATTCTTTTAGAAACTAGTATGTAATGCTATATTTTATTTCATTCTAGGGAGCCCGTGTTGGTAGAGTAGATGCTTTTGTTCAGAGCTTGGACAAAAATTTTATGGTTCCAGTAGGTGGCGCTATAATTGCTGGCTTTAATGATTCCTTCATTCAGGAAATTAGCAAGATGTATCCAGGTAAGTAAATCAGTTGTCCTTCCAAAACAGTAACTAGCAAGCAAAAATCCATTTGTACATAGACTGCTGTAATAAATCTTAATTTTTCAAACACCTTTTATGTCCTGAATGTAACTTATTCATCCTTATTTCAGGAAGAGCTTCAGCTTCTCCTTCTTTAGATGTCCTTATTACTTTATTATCACTTGGGTCAAATGGCTATAAAAAGCTATTAAAAGAAAGAAAGGTAAGCCTTCTCTTTTGGTGTAAAATAATACTGTTAACTAGACTAATACTCTCAATCCTTGGTGGTTTTGTTTTGTCACTCTGGGAGTGTAGATATCCAGTATGGGCCTTGGTGATTTACTTTGATCTGAAACCATCCTAGGGAGTTTTCAACTAATCATTGTCATCTTCTCTATTCAGATACTTTAGGAATCTTGAATAGGCACTTTTACTTTTGTACTTTTGAGAAATGCCTACATCAGGGATTTGTAAACTTCAGTGCGTTTTTCACTTAGAGACAGAGGTTTTTGAAAGACAAATGGAATTTTCATTTTAGTTTTTGGAAGCTTGAGGCTTGTTTAGGTGTGAGGTATTACTCACAGGGGAGAACCAAAGCAAAAGTTGCTCAGATTCTCATTGTGAGATGAAAAGAAATTCTAAACCCATCCCTTGCTATTATTGGAATGCTGAACTCATTGGCTATAGAGAGAAAAATAACATTTGTGCTTAAAAACTGGACTTAGTGTCTAACTTAAAAACTAGCTTAATTTTGAACAACTTTTGAAAATGTAGACACGTAAATGATGGCAACCGATTCAGAGCGGGATGTTTCATTGTTCTCCCAGCTGGGAGAGCTAGAGGCCCCAGTGCAGCTTTAACTTCCTAGCACTTAGTAGCAATTACAGTTCCTTAGATTTGTAGTGAGACATTACATATTATTAAAATATTGTCAATATATTATGTGGTAGATACTCTCAACAGCCTTATAAATATGTAACAGAAGTTGAAACTGTTTTCATGCCCTATTTTACCTTAGTTTCTCCTACCTCCAGTTCAGTCTATAGGAAAGTAATTGTGTACTTTTTATTGCAAGGACATCTTTTAAGACTAATAGGATATAGGAAAAGATGCACAACATCATTAGTCATTAGGGAAATGCAAATTAAGTCACTTCTAATATTAGTTGTTTCACCATGAAAAAGGTATTTCAGTTTTTATTTCCCCTTTTTGAGAAAAACAACTGGTACCTGAGGCCACTTCTCATTCTAAAAGACTAGAATATTTATTTAAATAGGAGGTCTACTTCCTGGACCGTGGGCATTATAATCATGGAAATTAGTCTATAATCTAGCACAAAGATTATATTGGTAATTTGTAAATCAGTTATCTTATATAAGTTTGAAATTTTTAAGACAGATGAGCTCTTCAATTTCATGGTGTCTCATGTCCATTTCTAATCCTCTCAGACTGTCATGCCTCTGCCCTCCTCCTACCCCATATGAACAGTGACAAGCACCACCAGGGAGGCTCCACAGGTCCATACTTGTAAAGGGTTAAGCTGCAGCATTATGAAGCTATCGGCAGCCATTACACCATGAGTTTGATCCTGGTCAGGCATCTGACCTGAATGGCCTGGCAGATCTCTGCTGTCTTGCCTGTTCTGCTCCCTACTCTGCCTCTGGTGAATCCTCTCACCCCACCATACTGCTGGCCTGTACTCCAGTTCTTATATGCATAAATAAATTAATCTTTTAAAAAAAAAGTATGGACCTGTGTTTTTGTGTAATTCAATATACGTATAATTGAGTGAGGGATAAATTTTTGTAAGTAAATAATGTTACTAAGCATATAGTATGTGTCAGCTGCATAACTAATCAATAAAATAGACAGAGTTATCTCTTAAGGAATTTATATTGCAACGGAGAAAACTAGCAATACATAAGCAATATAATATATAAATTATAAATGTAAAAAGTGCAATGCACTATGGAAGAAGAATAGAGTAAAACAAAGGTAGGGATGATGAGAGGTGGAGAGATGAGATGGTGGGAAATGACTTTTTAAACGCAGTGGTTAGGGCAGGTCTCATTGAGAAGGTGACAGTCGCGCTGACTTGGTTTGAGGGAGTGTACACGCATGAGGAAGAAGAGACTGTCACCAGGAAGTCAGTACACGGAACTAGGGCAGACATGTGTTTGAGGAGCAAGGTAGACTGGTGTGACTCAAGCAAAGAGAGCAAGGAGGAGTGTTGACAGCATGGGAATGGGTGTGACATGGGTCATGTAGGGCCTGCAAAACCCTAGTTCTTTGCCTCATATTCTGAGTGAAGTAGGAACCATGGGAAGGTTTTGATTTTGGTCAGAAAAGTTTCTTGTAAAATTATTCCTAAGGTAGTCTTTCAGTGCCGTGTTGTTTGTATAAATACCATCGTGTATTACACTTACGCATATATGAAATAGAAACACCTAGTATGAGCACTTACTGCACGACAGACTCTTCTAAGCAGACTTTCATGTACTCACTGACTCAGCAGACTTTCATGTACTCACTGACTCCTCCCGTAAACTGGCCCTGTGAGCTGTTACCGTTATCATATTCACGGGAAATGGAGGGACAGAGAAGTAGCTGCATGTAATAAGTTGTGGGATGTGGATTTAAGTCCAGGCAGTTGTGCTTCTGAGCCTCTGTCTTCTAAAGTTCACCACTTTTTTCTTACATAGATGGATAATCTGACTTGGTAGTAGCTACGTAGCTATAAACTCTAAGACTCAAGTCTACTAATATCCCAAAGAGGCAAAAACAATGAATGAATGTAGGTGCCCTGGGCCAAAAATCGAAGCTTTGTTTCAGAAAGAATGTACATTGTGTGTTTGTGCATGGTCCTGTTGGGGAAATGCCCTCTTCTACGCCCAGTGGTGCTGGTGAGACACATTCACAGAATCCTTTCCTCCTTTTTTAGGGTGCATATAATTTGGCTAGCCTGGTTTGCTGGGTATGTGTAGAGATAGAGTCCTAAGCAGACTTCATAGGTCCTTTGGAGATAAAGGGTCAGTTACTTTGCCCATAGTAATAAAGAGAATCTTACAACTTTCAGTGCTGTATTTGTGGCCAAGCCAGGAAAGCATTCTCAAGATTAGAGAACGTAAGAGGGAAACAGCTAAGAGACATTTGAGTCTATGGATCCAGCCAGACCTGTTTGTAGATTTGACTGTTAGCTCAACAAACAAATCCCCTTTTCGGACTTAAACTGGTTACCACTGATACTGTCCTCTTATGACCAAAGCTCTTCGTAATGTTTACAATGTTTCTTTTCCATTTTCACCGCCACCACTCCCTAACTCAAGCCCTTACCCCATACCACTCTGGATGGTCACAGTTACTTACTAACTCATCTCCTGCCTCCAGTGTGGTCTACTCTAATTTGTCATGTTGTAGAGCAGTGCCCACATGAATATTCTAAAAGAACAACTTTCTTCAAGTTACTCCTCTTTGGGTTCTTGCTGACAAGACAAAGTCCAAACTCCTTAGCCTGCCACACTGATCCTTTATAGTTTGGTCCCACTGGCCCTTATCAGTGTGATCCCTGCTCCTTGCTTTACTCAGGCAAAGAAATGTTTATGCAGAGGCCCCAAGGTTAAATTCACAAAGACTACAGACAGTTTTTACCCTCATGGAAAGTGTAGCCAGGGGGAAATCTAGATATTAAATAGTTACAAATCTGACAAGACTTATGAAAAGCATAAACAGAGGATATGAGAACATGTGTTCCCCAGCCCAGCTCTGTCAGGGCCAGGGTAGGCCTCCCTAAGTGACACCTGTTCTACATTTATGAACTGACTCCCATGGTATAATCATAAGAGGGAATTGATGACTAGCATAAATGTAGAACTGTTCGAGGGTATTTTAGACCGAGTCTAGGACGCAAAATACTATGCAGAGAGTGGAGAATGTATATTTTAGATCTCTTCACAAAATTAGTTTTCCTTTAGTGTAAGTTCAAATTCAGTAGGTGTGGAGTGGGGCTCAAGCCCTGCGTTTTTATAGAGTTCCCTAGTATCGCTGATGCATTCCTAAATTTGACACCCCTTTGTTTTGGAGCAACGCAAACTTGGACAGGCAGCATAACGTCATAGCATTTTAATACTAAGTTGATTATTTAAATGAATGTCTCTTATGTGACATTCAGTAGGTGGGTGGGCAGCTAACATTTTTATGAGTGCTGTGTACTATAAACTCTGCTAGGTTCATCATATGTATTATTTCATGTACTGTTCAGCACATTTATGAAGGCAGCGTTATCCCCATTTTACAGATCAAATTTAGGCTTGAACAAGTTAAGTACTTACACAAGTACCATATGTAAGTGCCAGAACTGCCAGCAGGAGCCCGGTTCTGTACTTTGTCTTACCACTCTCCTCTCACCGCTACCAGTCACTCATTGAGGGAGTGGTTACCAGCTCTGCACTCTGCATTTGTGCTATAAAAATGATCTTGTGATCCCCTACTCTTACCTAGAGGAGGTATGTAAAACCCCAAAGGCTCTAATGTATTAACTGGTTTTACTGAAAATTCTTTGTGTTGAATTTACTGAGGGCAGGGATTATCTATAAGAAGTAATCTTCAGTGTATGAAAATGCTCATGTGAGAATTCTGTTATGTAAATGAATACAAGTTTGCTCTTTAACAACTTCATTCAAGAGACAAGATTTTTTGTTGAAAAATGTGGCTGTCCCCCTTAAACCATAATTGCACATATGTAGCATAAATATTTTTTTTATTGGATTTGTTGCAGAAATAAGAGCCTCTTTTGTTTAAATGGACTTGCTTTTGAACTGTGAAAATTTGATTGTGATAGTTTATTGGTTCAGCTCTGTAGAAGCTGAGGCAAAGCTATTTTTCTCCAGCCAGAGCTATTTATATATCATCACTGAAAGCTCCTTTTTATATTATTGCGTACTAAAAAAGGAGTGTTAAAAGAAAACTTAGGGTTTTTTTATTCTGTGCTCTTATTCACTACAATGATATTTTTAGAGGTTATTTCATCTAGCTGTATCTCTTCAGAAAAGCTTTATCTTTTTCATAGTAGAGGCAGACAAGAACTCAGCTTGAAGCCATTCCTTCTCAAACCTTCTCTTTTGAAGGGTGAAAGGATCAGAGAGAGTGGAACTGTTTGAGTGAATTGAACTTCTCTGCCCTTAGCCCCTTCCCGATTAGCACATCTGCTTCGTTGAGGGGAGAAATGACCATGGGTTTAACTGAAGAGGCCTTTAAGAAAAGGGGTTAAGATTTAAGAGACTATTCCTTTGAGTTTCTCTATGCAAAAAGAAAGATCAGTCTTAGAAGTTTGTCCTCACTTCTGCTTTGCTTCTGGAGAAGACTTATTCTGCATAGCTCTCCTTTTAGAAGAGTGCTTTGCTGAACAGGGCAGGCAGATTCATTGTTGCAAGTATCTGCTGAATTGGACAAGTGCAGAAAGGAATGACAGCAGAATGACTGCTGCAGTAGCTGCAATTTGTGAGCTGAAGCTTAGGACAAACTAAGTTCTAAAAAGAACATCAGACGTAATTTCAAGAGCTAAGTTTGGAAACATTAGAAGATTTGTAGCCCTAAAAGTGGAGTAGTTGAATCTCAACAAAAGCATCCGATTTCAGCCCTGGAATTGGGACCTCCACGGGAGAATTTGGAAACAGTGCTTTCGCTTCTGATGTGAGGACAGCCCAGTGTGCCTGCATCCTTTTCTGTCTTCAAACAGGGGTGTCAGTGTGCGTGGATCTGCCCTTCAGTCTGTTGCCCTTCACCCTCTTTGAAATATTAGACTATTTGTTACGTTTCTCTCTTGATTTATTACCCATGGTATGAGACAGATTTTAATAATATGTAAAATTCTGTTTTCATCTTATCCTGTAGCATGAAACAGTATGTTTCAAAGATATTGTTGCCTAAGATCTTTTTCTTTAAAATTTAGTGAATTATGCACACCTTTGGGCTATGGGAAAGGATAGGCTAGATGCTGGGTGTCACAACTGCAAATCAATTTGCAAAAGACTGTAGGAAAGATAGTGTGCAGTATAATTCAGCTGCTCTCCCAGTCACATCTTGAACTATGCTGTAAAGTTTTGTATTTGTATTCTAGAAATATAGCTGACATTAGCATTCAAATATATAGTTCAGTTTATCTCTAGTGAAAAGTCTTTTAAAATTAAGTTAAATACAGCACAAAAGACATAGAAAATCAATAATATTTCATTTCCTTTAAGTAAGATCTTTCTATATACATTTGCTTGGGGTGCTTATAAATTTCTCCCTCTATAGAAGTATTTTATAATAAATGTCATTTATAGATTTAGCTGTAGCAAAAAAATAGTGCAGGTTCTGAAGTACCTTTAATATATTAGGTAAAAAACTGCTTAGCTAAGTATTAGCATCGGAAATAGTGATGAAAACTCCCAAACAGTATTTTTGAGGTGGGTAAGTATTTAGGACCTTGATATGTGGAATATATAGTTTTCAGTGTATTGTGCCTTAAGGCATTTTAAGCGTTGCTTATTGGGTTACCTATCATAAACTTTTACTTAGAGATACTATAAATATTTGCAGATGTGAACTTGACTCACAAATACTTTCTTTTTCATTTAATTACTCCCATACTGGTAATACGTGAGATTTAGTTACCTTATTTTTATGTTTATAGTCTAAAGATTTTTACCCTAATGTTAGCTACAGTTAAAACCAAATTCTGGTGGCATTAAGCAAGTGATTGATAGAACTGGTTAAACTAATTTGTTAAAGTATTAGAAATTGAACATTAGGAAAATCTTGGTTTTTTTAATAGCCGTGCATGCATCAGTAAGTTTAAAAGTACCCTCTAGGGCTATTGCTAAGGAAACATTTCCTCTTTTTTTCAGAAATAGTGAAGTCAATTAAGTACAAATTAACTACTCATCAGTTTTTTCTTACTCTACGAGTATATAACCATGCTGGTGATTATTGTGGCCGCCATGCTGGATAGAATAATGTTTTAAATTGGTCCTCACCATTGAATTAGATTTGGTGTTTTTACTCTTAAGAAGTAAATGTAAGTTTTCTTCCTGGCTATCATATTTGTATCAGCATGTGAGAGTTTGATGACAGGAGAGAAAGAGAAATTAGATGGATATAGGTTAACACCTTGTTGTGTGATACAGATTGAACAAAATAAGCAGCTAATACCTAAATTAAAATGTGACTGCTGCTTTTTCTTTTTTTAAACAATGCAAATCATTTAAATTAGTGACCTAATTACTTTAGAGTAGATGAAAATATGTAAATAAAACCCAGGTGTTCTACTCTTTATTAACCGTGGTGTGGTAATACAAGATTATGAATTATTTCAGTTGCTAGAAAAACTCCTGATTTCTTTATTTCCTTTGATCATCTTGTTTTACCTTCTGAAGTGACTTTCAGAACACTAAAGAAAGAGGGGGCAGGAAAAGATTGTATGTCTAGGTAAATATGCCTACAATAACTTTCCCTCTGGTTTCTGCAAGTGATAATACGTTTGCCTCCTTAATAGTTTATCTATACTTTTTTTTTAAAATGACAAAAAAACAAAGGTTTATCACATTCAGCAGTAATACTTACAGCTCCCTTAGGTATGACCACAATGTATGTTAACTTTTAAATTTTTAAAAATTAATTTATATATATTTTACATCATTGTTCATTTTTTCCCCATGTTTGCTTTCTTTTGTCAGATGTAATCTCCATAGAATCCCCACCACCAGTTCACCTGTGCACCATCACCACAGTCCCCTGTGCTCTTCCCACCCTCATTTTGATCCCTCTCCTCCCCTCCCCTGCAGAGTGTCTCTGATTTATAGTTGTCAGTTTATGTTAACTTTTTTAATGCAAAAAAATCCATTTATTTTAATGATCTAAGACTTTATAATTTTGGCACTGAGAACTGATTTCATAAAATACCATAAAAAATTAAGAATGACTTTAAAATTTGTTTAGGTCAGAGTATAAAATATACCAGGTCGACATGGGTAAAAATATTTGTGGTCTTAAATGCTCCTTCATAATTTATAAGTCCGGTAAGAATTTTTCTCTCTACCTAACAAAGATGGAGTTAGTCATCTTCGTGTGTTAGAGGTGAAAAAGCTACTCTCCAGGGCCCAGTGTGGGATCAGACTATCCCCCTTATCTTCAAAACACTTGAAAGCAGCTTTTGTGGCCTTTGAAGTTGGAGAAGTATCATTTCCTATTGTGTCCGCTTGAGTATTCTGTTAGCCTTTGGCTCTTGATGTGTTTTTAAGAATTTATGTTTTAACTGACTGGAAGAGGTCAGTGCAAATGGGTCTTAGCTGTCCGCTTGGGTAGATTTTCGTTTTAATACTTTCTTAAAATGCTTAGGAGGAAAAGAAGGTATAATTTTAGGTCAAATAATTGCTGACTTACTATTTATTTGTAACTTTGTTAAACTTCCGCATATATATATATATATATATAGGTTTGCAGATGAAGCTTATTTCCTGTTAGATATACATTATTTCTCAGAGTAGGATCAATAATGCAGTTTTAGTTTTTAGTTGCTTTATTCTTTTCATTTTTGAGTTAAGGAAATTGTTGATTTTAGGTTTGTATGATTTAAAGGAAATACATTTTTGAACTCCCTCTTCCTAAGTTACATATTGACACATTTACATGCAAAGTCTGACACATTTTTCTTGGTGAAGAAGAAATAGTCCCTGCTTGCAAAGATTTTTTTCATGTAGTAAGTAATGATAGGTTGTATTCATTTACGCCAATAAACGAGTAATTTTAGACTGTGATAGATATAATGAAGGAACCAAAATGGGTAATGGTGTTGGAGAGGTTGGAGTCGGGGTGGGCAGTGTTGGAGAGCAGTAAGGGACAGACTCTTAGAAGGAGACCTATCGAGCCAGGGCAAGCAGTTCCAAGGTTCTGACACTAGAAGGAGCTTGGGATGGTCAGCGGCTGGAGAGGACCGATGCAGCTGGCGAATGGCAAGTGTGTGAGTGTGTGGGGAGAGTGATAGCTGCCGAGTTTTGGTATGTTGGCTGGGCCAGATCAGGAGGGGCGTTACAGTGGAAAGAGATTGGTGTTTTCATACTTAAGAGGAGGAAGTCATTGGGAAAGGGTCATGAGGCCTGATTTATACTTTTAGAAGAGCAGCCTGACCTTGGTGTGTAGAACAGATTGTAGAGAGATGGGAAAGGAGGTTGAGAAATTTAGTATCACTTGCCAATGTCCAGGGAAGAGGTTGATGTCTGTCTGGACTGGTGGTTCTGGAAAGGGGGTGGATTTGTGATACGTACATAATAATCCCAGAGAAGGAGAACTATGCTGGATCTCAGCCTTCTGTACCTGAATCCTGTGGTTTCTGATCATTGTGGCTGCTGTGAATTTCACTCTGTTGTGGTAAAGGGAAAAACTGCTCCTAAGGCATCTGAATGGATTCATTTATAGTATAGACTTCATGCCAATCAGGTTTTGTCTTATTAAATCTGGCATGTTGTAGTATTTGACTTTCTTTAAATGTTAACATTTTGTTGTTACAGGAAATGTTTTCATATTTGTCCAGTCAACTAAAGAAGCTGTCAGAAGCCTACAATGAAAGACTGTTACATACACCTCACAATCCCATATCTTTAGGTGATTATTTTTCTTTAAAAAAAAAAATTACCTCTGAACTGTCCCCAGCAAGAAATTGGTATTTCTAGAAAGAGTGTGAGTTCTTTCTGGTTAAACAATATTTCTAAATCTATCACAGTATATTAATCTGTAAATTGAAAAGTTCAGTTAGTCTTACGAAATGCTTCATTGTATTTCTAAGATAAAATACTTATCTGAAAGAATCCAAACGAGTCACCAAGTTTTATAATAAATATATCCAGAAAATAAAATTTAACTTCTGCTTCTCACCAGAGTAATTTAGTCACTATTGAGAACTTTATGTAAACATTTAAAATTTTCTACCACTTAATAAAACACTATAATATCAGAAATAAAATCTTTTTATATTGTTTCTAATGCTGCTGCTGATTATTTTCTGGAGCCTCTAGATAGAAACCTGCATTCATGACCATTCCATTTGTTTGTATAAGGATGCTCAGTTTTTATCATGAAGCAGAAGTGCTACTAAACTGGATAATGTGAATGTTGACTTTTACACGTTAAATCACTTTCAAGCTTCATGATTACTCCCTTTCATTTTGCAAATATATATATATATAGTGTAACTTATTTCGTGTGTATGTAAGGAAAGTAAGGAAAAAAAGAAAGCCTTTTTTCAGGAATGGGCTTCCAGGGAAACTGGCCCTCAGTATATAGTAAAAGCCATCCCAGCCAGTTCTTAGCTGGTTTCTTATCTATGCAGATGTAGAAGATGATATGGTTTGAATCCCAATTCTGCTAATACTAGCCTTTGAGCTCCTCCTCCCTCCCTATGAAGTAGAGATAATGATTCTGCACATGTAAATAATGGTTGAGATTATGTTTGTAAAGTATCTAGCGTGAGTGCTAAGTCAGTCCTCAATAAATGGTAGCTTGTAGTGTTCGTGTAATTAGAATATAATTTAACCAATTAAGCTATGAAAAATAATTTCCCTATGTGCAGAACTAGAACCCACATTCTCATTTTACAAGTTCTCGAAACTTGGTTGATTTGGAATAAACTGCTGGATCATGTCATTGTTCTGTTTAATTGCAAAGTTTCCCCTTTGGGAGGGTGATAGGAAAATTCTGCTCCTATCCTGCCTGACTCTGTTACTTTATATTAACATATTTTTGTCTGATATGAAAAACAAATCTTTACTATAATTTAAGTGCTTTAAAGTGAAATTTTGCCACTTGACAAAGAATAGATGTCTGTATTTCTGAAATAGACCAGTTATAAAAGGACAAAAATGCTGTCTGCTTCCGCCTAAATGACGTGTTCGGAGTCATTAAAATCAGAGACAGAAAGTCTAAAGGTGGTTGGCAGGGGCGCTGGGAGCAGTGAGTGGGGGTTATCGTTTAATAGAGAGTTTTAGTTTTATGCAGTGAAGGGAGTGGGGGGGTCTGCCCCAGTGGGGTCTGCCCAGTTCTGCTGCCTTGTCCACGTGAAGTGGGTGAGGCAGTGCATTTTATGTTGCATATACTTTAACACATTAAGAAAAGGTGATGCCACCATCACTGAATATTTTTTGAGTGATTTTTGTGCTTGTAAACCAAGGCTCCTTGGGACACTTGTTTTTGTTTTTGTTTTCCCAGCTGTGACACTTAAGACGCTTGATGAACACTGCGACAAGGCTGTCACTCAGCTCGGCTCAATGCTTTTCACCAGGCAGGTTTCTGGAGCCAGGTAAGTGTGTTTAAAGAGATCTGGATCGATTTGGCCTTTCTCAGATGACTCCAGTAAAGCGCCTTTCCTTGACAGTAGCACCCAGGTCATTTCTCCGTGGCTGAGAAGAGACCGTCTGTGAGGCCGGGGCCCTTCGTGCCCGTAGACTGCACTTGCGCTATCACAGGGAGACACGACTCTGGTTAGTTTTGATACACACGAGCACACGACTTGTCATCACCTCTCTACAAATTTTTATCTTTATTTTTCTTTGTTGGATAATCTTGAGTGGTGTTACCTTGTAGTGTGAGAAATAAGTCGTCTTTATTACTAAATTTGAGTGAACATGGTTTTAAGGAAAAGTCTGTTTTGTAAAGTAAAAGGATTATGCAGTTCTTATCTAAGCATTACCTTTGAAAAGTATACTTTTTGCTCTTACGTGCACTAAAAGATGAGCTTCATTTTTCATTTGCTACTTGATGAAGGCAAAGAAAAATGACTTGAGAAGACACGTCTTGCTCTAAGTACCCCTCTTGGCAGGAGTCGCCTAAGGAATTTCTCCCTGACTGCCAGGTTAGGATTTCACACCAGAGGACAGCTTTTTAAAATAAAAATCTTAGGTTATTTAGACTGTTAGCTTGATGAACTACATCTGTATACGGACAGCGCAGGGCCGCCATTTCTTAAGTAGTTTTCTTTACCGTGCTTCTAGTGTTGTCGTATTTGTCTTTATGTCGGGTTGGTCTTAATTGACTTCTTAAAAAAAATAAGGTACCATTAAAAATCTGCTTCTATCACGTATGCCAGTGAAATCAGACTTTAAAACACATTTGTATGCTGAAAAGTACTAATTGCTGACTACGCCTCATTGTAAGCAGTTCCACAGTTTCTTCTGGACCATTCCTCTTAGGTTCTCCATTGGTAGTGTTAATCAGATAGGTGGGATTATAGTATGTTGATTATTTGCTGTGACACATGACAGTTAATCAAAGTGATCTGACTTACAAATTTCCATTGATGTGTGTATATGTGAAGTCAGACTTCATCTTTAGTACAAAAACATCATGTCCTTTAACTCTCTGAAGAAGAGCCACGGGTGTTTGTGGTTCCTCGAGCTTGTAACTCTTTGAAAGAAGTGTGGATGGTGGGGAAAATGAGTAAGGGGGGCAAGACGTTTAAACTTTTAAGTCATAAAATAAATGGATCATGGGTATGTAATACACAGCATGATACCTATAGACAGTAGCATTGTAAAGCATCTGGAAAGTGGCCAAGAAACTGAATCCTAAAAAGCTTAGTTTTGGTGACGGATGACAACTATACTTACTGTGGGGATCGTGTCACAATATACACAGCTGCAGAACTGTGTTGCACACCTGAAACTAATATGACGTTGTGTTAATTTTACCTCAAATCAGAATTAATGAAACAAAGATAAATGGTAATCACTAGACAGTACATACCTGTGTAAATTCGCCGTGTGTCATGTAACTTTAACCTAAGGTCAACACAGCCTGTTTTTACAGGCCATGCTTTATGACCATTTATGAATATTGGTTAATAGACTTAAGAGTAACACAGAAAGCTTTTGTATACAGGTGACATTCTTTTAACATCACCAGACCTATTAAATTGGTAAATCTTGTTTTTCAGAGTTGTGCCTCTCGGATCTGTCCAGACTGTGAGTGGCTATGCTTTCACAGGGTTTATGTCACATACAAACAGTTACCCTTGTGCGTACCTCAATGCTGCATCAGCCATCGGAATGAAGACACAGGATGTGGACTTGTTCATCAAGAGACTTGACAAGTGTTTAAAGACAGTCAAAAAGGAACAAAATAAAGAGAGTGGTGTGTCTGGAATTGACAATTATGATGAAACCAAAGAAGTGGATATGAATGAAATGGCTTTAAAACTGGATAATGTACTTCTTGACACTTAACAGGATTCTCCTTCTTGACATGTGAGGGATTTCTTCTTGAAAACTTGAAAGAAATGATGAGGCTGCAGTATAAGAAAGTAGACAAGACTTGAGATTTCTAGATTGAGAAATTCGTGGACAGTATTTGATCAAGGAATAGAATATGGTCTGAGCTTACCTGTAATGATTATTCCATCTTCTATTTTTAGACTTCCTCAATCCTTGTGGTCCATGCTGGATATATGCAATTAACGTTTTTCTAATGGTTAAAATATTTGTCAGGCATGATTCAGATAATTCTTGCTAAGCTGATGACAGTAAAATTACTTCTGATTCTCTTTGAAGTGTATAGACTGCTTCCTCAAGTCTCTAATGCTGCTGATCGCTAGACGTTATCGATGCATGTAGGTCACGGAACGTGTGTGGACGTTCTCCAGGGGAGTAGGGTCAGGGTGTAAGCTTTACTTTTCATTCAGCAGAAATGGTTCTCAACTGGGGATGCTCTGCTTGTATTTGAGCGACAGCGGGACGTTTGGTTGTCACAGGTGGTGGGGTGCTAGCGACTGCCGGTGACTTGAGGCCAGAGGCGCTGTTCTTCTTCCTGTGGTGGACCAGACACCTTCCCCAGACAAAACCATCTGGCCACAAATGAGCAGTGCTGAGGAGGCGTCAGAGAACTCTACAGTAAGTGAACTCAGGTATAAAAGTTTTCCATAGCCACTTCAATTACACAGTAGCACTTCAAAGAAGGTACTTTTTAATGTTACCAAACTGTACATAATGTAGACTCTTGTGATAACCAGGGTCACCATTTCTAAACATGTAATTATTGAAAGTTTTGTATGGCAGTGGTGCATTATCCCATTGGCATAATGTTTCTGCTTTCCACAGCCATTCTCTATAGGCCGGTTTGTTCGGGTGTTTGATGTTGTGCAGCCATCATCAAAAGTGGTTCCTGTGGGTGTTTTTGACCATATTTTTGCTATAGAGGTGAAAGACTAATATCAAAACAGGCATCTTCCCTGTCTCCCTGTACACAACACCTACTTTCTGAGTGAAATACCAGACTTTTCGGTTATACAAATGATTTTTGTTGTTAAATTTAACTGATAGAGCTTGAGGAATTAGTGAAGCTTCTGAATGCACCAAAATGCCTAACCCACCTTTCTCAAGTCCTGTCCTACGGACATACTGGGGACTTTGCAAACCTGCCTACTGGCCTATTAAGACTAAGGATTCCTTTGAAACCAGTTTGATTGTATCCTTACCAAAAATGGAACCTACTCTTAAAATTAGTAAATTATTGGTTGGCTTCCCTTTGTACATACAGTTGACGACACCGCAGTAGAGACTATGACATGGGTTTCTAGGTTGTGTTGTTTTGGCAGTGTGAACTGTGTTAAACGTGAACTCAGATACTGCTGTCTGCGAAAGGTAGTATGCTTTGGACACTGGCTTGAAAAGCTTGGAAGTCAAGACTGTATTGAGATAAAGGATAATTATAAATATATAAATTATTTTAAAATGCTATCTTTGGAATTAAAATGTTTTAAATGTCTGATTTTTGAAAATAGCTCTTAACTCATTCTAAAGGAGTCATTCCTGGAATGAAAGGTTGTATGATGTTTTTGTGTGAATTTGGGGTTCAATTTTAGAATGAATAAAGCCGAAAGAACACCTCCAACTTACCAGAAAGAATGAAATGATACTGAAAATGTAAATGCTGGCAGTGGAGCTCGCTCCACATGTAAGCCAAAACTGTTTTATGGAACCAGTGATCTATATTGTGTGATCATCATTTAGTTTAAGAAAGGCCAGGGCAGAGAAACCAGCAAATGTTTTCTCATCTGCAGTGTATCAGCAGTTCTTTGGCTTCAGCTGCTGAATAGATAATAATTCTAATTGAAGATACATTGCATGAATCCACATGTGAATGATAGATATGTGATAACATTTCATTCCTGGTACATAAGATCAGCTGCAGTTTTTATTATTATCTCTTTTCAGAGGTTTTGGAATTCCAGCTCTATTCCTGCTGGTTTAAATTTGACCTTGAGGTCATGGAATTCACAAGAGGAGGAATGCTATAGGTTCCGCACAGTCAGGATTTTCTCTCCCCTCACCTCAGCACTGTTTTCGCTTACTCTCTCACATCTCCACAGGTAGGTTAAAAAACAAGAAAAATGCACAGGCAATTATTTAAATTGTTAGTTCTGATTGGAAAGCCTCACAATCAGCCTGAGTGATCCTTGAACTGAGGCACAGGGGCAACAGGTAGTACATTTTCCAGTCGTTGACTACGATGATCTCTTGGATCTTATGATCCAGCTGCTCTCATTGAGGTGATGAGGTAGGATTTGGGAGTTCTGTTTTAAAGTCGTTGGGCTGTGAGGAAAACAAAATAACACAGAATATTCCTTAGGTGACCATACAATGTCACAAGCACAGTCGCGAAAGGCATTTTGAATTTACGTCTCAGCTTGGCTCTTGGGCCCACTGGTGAGTTCTCACTCTGTCAGGGAATGATGTGTGACCCCGGCCTTAGGAGCTGCGTGTCCACCTATAAATCTCTCTGTTTAGCTTTTTATGTTAGTTGAATGAAGTTACAGAACATGAATTATTGAATACAGTTCTGTTCAGGCAGTAGGTACTTGATACATAGAGAACGGTAAATTTAAATATAAATTAAGTTTTTTCCCAATATTTGCCCCAGCACACTGCTGCTGTTTTGTTAACCACCCCATAATATGAACTGTCACTGAGACAACCTACAGGATGTGCCTCTAATTTCAAACTACCTGTGATACAGGTTTTAGTGAAAGTCAAGGGAACATTTTTTGGAAACAGTAATGTTTCTTTAATATTGAATTACTAGCGCCTTTGATAGTTACATCCTTGTGTCCTTTCTCCAAGGAAACAGCCACATAGCTGATGCGTCTCATCCATGTTACACTCAGAGACATTTTTTGGAAAACAGACAGTGCATAGAGAAGTTGGCTTTTCTTTTCTCACGTCCTAAGATGTACTAACTTCCAGCAAATCTCTAAATGGTTTTGCTGTGTTCTGCATTCATGAGGCTGACCTTATTTTGTATCTAAAAGCAAACGAGTGGGCACACACAGAGACACTTGGGCTCTCTTATCTGTTACACTATTTTCATGGCTGCTCTTGTGGCCAGCTTTACCAGACACGTGGGGGACCTAACGCTCTATGTCCTTTGGTACCTGCCTTTTTACTTTCTTGCTCCTTTCATCTGTTATGCCTGTAGAAATGTATGACAAAGAAGCCAAGGCTCACGTACGTGTCTGTATAATTGCCCACCTGCTTTCTACGGCCCATGTAAGAAGGCCTTAGGCAATATCTGGAAATACGTGTACTGTCTTAAGTGGTATCAATTTGGACTTTTAGAGATGTGAAGAAAGGCTATGTTTAAATGATTGTGGGGGATTTTAGCAATTAGAATTGAAGTAGGTCAGTTCAGTTCTAGGATTAAATAAAGCAAATCAGCTTGCTAATCTGTCTTACCAAGAAAAAAAACAGTTTCCAAAAATATTTTTGATATACATTTTTAAAAATAAAGACGAATTGTATCATTTATTACATAAGGTAATTTTTAATAAGTCATAGACAGTTTATTATACTATTTAACCCAATTATTACTATATGTAAAATCTGAACGTACAGATAACACTAAAATTACTTGTCCATTTTGTGATTAGTTATTGGTATCAACTTGCTAGAAATCAGCAAGAAAAGTCATAATAAGACTCATGAGTCACAGGAATGGGAGCTGGATTGTTTTAAAAAAGAAAAAATTTAATTAAAAAAGCAGACTACTGTAATCACCGTGATGAAACTAAAAAGTCAACTGAATTAACCAATGGAAAAATTAAAAAGGAAGGAGATGGCATTCCAGTAACCATTTTGCAAAAGAATCTACTGGGTTTAGATGTATACTTAGAAGTATTTAAATCTTTTCGAAAAGGAACACTATCTTGTATTGGAAAATAAGGGCCACTTCCTTTAACATCACTCTCAAACTATGCTGTTTGAATTTTGCAAGTAATTCTCATTTGGTTTGGAGAGGCTTGCACTGATGTTTATTAACCCTAAGTGAATACATTTCTGTGTCTTGTGTGTACAGTGGGTACAGCCTTAGCGAATCAAGGATTAAATGAGAATGTGTAAAGTGGTTAACTCTTTTTGCAAGGCAGTCATCAATGCCTTTTGTCCATTCTACAATAGAAATTAAAAAGTTCATAATGATGTGTCCTTTTATTTTGCATTTACAGTTCAGAAAAAAACATTTAAAGTGCACTTGGTATTTCATGCATCTGAATTTTTAGATCACAACCTAGAAGAAATGTACAGAAAAGTGTGAGTCCTAATACTTCCGTATCACGGGTGTGACTTCCACATCAACTGTATTGCCCTCTTGTCTGTCACACTGTTTTCATGGTTTCTCTCATGTGACCAGCCACACTAGCCAAAGATTTTGGTGCAAGGATAACAGGGGGCCTCCCTGGTGGCGCAAGGGGTTAAGCACCACACTGAAGCATCTACAAGCAATGCAGCACGAGATTGATCCTCGGCCAGGAAGGGGACCCACATGGTGCAGCAGAACTCTCCTGCCTCACCTGCTGCTCCCCTCAGCAGTGTATTTCGGTCGATCTGCCAGTTCTGTTCCCCACTCTGTCTCTGGTGAATCTCTTCACCACCCACACCTCTGGCCTGTATGCATAAATAAATAAATCTTAAAAAAAAGAAAACAGTCGCCCTTTATAGTTAGCCCTATTCTTAGATGAATTTTATCTAGTAGCTGATCGTGGTTCCCACATTTACGTCCTTAGCAGACCCCTTTCCTGAACACCATGTTTGAAACTGCCTCATCTCTAGAATGTCTGGTATCTCGACTTTCACGTGCCACAAGGATTCCTGACTCCTTCAGACACCCTGTTCTACCCACAGCCTTCTCCACTTCAGCTGGTCACACGTCTGTTCTTGTCATTGCTCAGGCCAAAAGCCTATGTGTCTCAACTCTCACGTCCTCTAACCATCAAGAAATCACGTTGGATCTACTTTAAAAACTTACTCAATTAGACCACTTGTCACGTCTTCTCTGCTGCCAGCCAGGTCTGAACTACCAACCTTCGTGTGCGGATCACAGCTGAGATACTCCCTGTTGGTAAAGAGGTGAGTCAGGCTTGTTTCCACCGTCCTGCCGTAGCCTCTGTGCTAGCACCTGTGGTCTCGCACCCCCAAGTGCTCGGATGCCTGGACCAAGACATGTGGGCATGGGCGTGTGCACCTATGATGTGAACACCTCTGCTGAGACGCCAGGGGTAGAAGGGAGGCGTCACTGAGGCGAGACTATGAGACTGACAGGGAAAGTGGGGGTGGGATGGGGAGAGAGAGAACTTGCCTGGCTCACTCAACATTAAAGGCCTGTAAAATCCCACCGACAGCTGCCCACATCAGACGTGAGTCTGCCTACCCCGGGCATGCTTGCACTGCACCCCCTTAAGCCCCTGCCCCTAGATGTCCTTGCTTTCCTCTATGCCACTTGATGGTCGGTTATCAATACAACATCCAGTGTAACCCTTCAAGACATGCATGATCACTGGGCTGCTCAGATTCAGTGCTGCCCCCACCCTCACCCCATCGCTGAGTATAGCCAAGTCCTTGCTGTGTCCCAAGGCCCTTCAGCCTCTGGCCACCCTCCTCTCCCCTCTGTCTTTCTGACGCTTCTTCGGGTCATTGTGGCCTCCCCCTGCTCTAGCCCAGCTGGTCAATCGCTGTTCCTCAAATGCTGCCTGTACACTGCCTCAGAGCCTGGGCTCGGCTCTCCCTCTGCCTGGGAACCTCTCAGCCCTCATGCAGGGTTCATGTACTCCCCCTGTCCCCACGTTTTTAATCCAAGATTCCCTTTACAAGGCAGTCTAGCTGGACAACTCTTAATTCTGTAGCTCTCGCCTCCATTTTAACATCAGGTGAAAATCGAGGTGTGACACTCACCTGGGTTCTTGTTAAAATGCAGATTTGAGGTAGATCTGGGAGGAGACCAGCATTTCCAGCACAGCCTGAGGTGATAATGATGCTGTTGGACCTCACTGAGGACAAAGGTTCAAAGTCCTATGTGCTTCACATCTTTGGTGTGTTCTCTTTGTCTCTATCTGGCCCCCCACTGGCTGCACCATAGCGGGGTCTTTGTTTTGCCCACTCATGTATCCCAAGCACCTAAACAGCACCTGGTACCTGATAGACACGCAAATATTTGTCGTATGAATGATTCAATAGGCATAAAATATTCATGTGACGGTACGAAATGCCATCGTGTCTGATGGAAACGATTCAGTGGTTTTCTCTTGCTTTGGGGACAGAGCTCCAAAATCCCTACTCAGTGTGGCAGACGCAAAGAGGTAGCACTGTTATGTTAGTCTGGCATCTTTTGGGGTGTTTCACAATTTTAAGTGCTAATTGCTCTTCTGAAATAAGGGGCAGCACTTCATGGTCCAGCGCACCTTTGATGAGTGGTTCACATACTGAGGAAGTAAATCAGCCAAGGACCAAGCTGAGGGGAGCTTCCTTCCAGACATGATGGTGACTAAGTAATTAAGAGGCCAGACTCCCCCTGCCCATGGTCCCCCTCATCTCCCACTGTGCTGCCACTTAGTGACCCAGTGACCTTGCAGAGGTTACTGTTGACCCCCCCTGTAAAATGGGGGTGATATCTTTCAGGTATCTTTCAAGAGAAATATCACTTGAATTAATGTGCATACTTAGCTAGGGGTCTATACATAGCAAGCACTCTGAAAGGAGTTATTAAACGCTGGTAACCAAAAAATGGACAAGATCTTCACTGAAATAACACTGAAAGTCTTTTAAAAATGTAGCTGTGTTTACGGCTCTGACCTGTATTAAATCCTATTCAGTCCCATGGAAGGAGAATGGATGCTGGGGCTCTGAGAGCTTTGGCTTAAGTAGCCTTTTCTCTCCTGACCCCTCTCCCCTTTGCTCCTGTCTGACCCAGTCTCTTAGGACTTTTTCCTGTTAAATGCAGATACATCACGAAACAGGTAACTCCTATTTATCCTTATCAGCCAGTGACATCTTAGTTTGGATGAGCTCATCTGGTATTTGGGTTTAAAAAAAACCAATGTTTTTAATTATAGAAAATTTCAAATATATACAAAATATTAGAGAGAAGCATATAATGAAACCCAGTCCCTCACTCATCTTCGACACTTACCAGCTCCAGCCCAGTTCTATTTCCCCCACACCACCAATCACATCTCTTCCGCACTATTATTTTAAAGAGAATCCCAGACATCACTTCAACGTGTAGTTCACATTTCAGTATATACTGCCAAGGGAAAGGATTCTTTTTTTTTAAGTCACAGTACTCTGATTATAACTAAAATATAATCAACAATAATGCCTTGATAGCATCAAATATAAATATTCTCTCAGTATTCCTTTTTTTGAATTACCTTTCTTTTCACATTCAAGTCACAATCCAAGTAAGACCCCTTAAGGGTGAATTTCAATGGAAAAAGAGGAAGAGCTGAGAAACAGGAACATGTGAAAGTTAGACAAGTGCAGAGAGAGGAGATTCAAAACACTTGATTTTCCTAACAACTTTCCATGGGCTAATAGTGCTGGATTTATGGAGGATGTTCATACTCTATGTTGTCTTCCAAAGGTCTCCCAGAATGGAGAAATGACAATTTGACGTGTTCCAAATTTCACTGGTTGCCATTAAAAATAGAGCTAGGTCCATAATTGTGTATAATAATTCAATTTTAATGCGGCTTTCTTAACATAAGGCTGGCGATGAGAACGCCAAATTGGACTAGGTCTATAAGGCTGTGGGGTAGTCTCTCTAGCTAGACAGAAGTAACCCTTGTAGGACAAAGGAGTCAGGCCTTTTATGCCACTAGCCCCTGTGGCCTTGATCCTGCTAATGCAGAAGGCACATGGGTGTGGGGGACACGTGCCTGATTGTGGACACCTGAGCAAGGGTGTGTGCGCATGTACAAGTGTGCGCACCTGTGCCTAGGAGGGGGCCAAATGGCGTCAACCTGGGGGAGGGGGCCTCAACTGGTGTCTCTGCTGGCTTGTTTCCCCAGAGGGCTATTAAAACCTGTAAGGATGACGCCAAGGGCTCCAAGTTCTTTTAAACTGTTAGAACTGTTGGTGAACCTACCGGGCCTGGGATGACTGCAGAACACCTTCTTCTAAATTAGTGCATGAAAGCTAATCCAGTAACCCTATCGGATTCCAGTCAGCCAGGCTGAAGGAAGAACAGCTCAAGAGAAAAGCCAGGCAGAAGACCCCCTCCCCTTCAGGGAGACCCACTTGCCGGCTGTGATGCAGGGAAGGTGGCCTGGATCATGTGAGAGAGACAAAGGTACTTTAAGGAAATCCTTAGAGCCGTGACTGGGCAAAAAGCTCCAAATTCCATATTCTACCTCCCCCCCCCCAAAATGTCATAGGCTCATAGGTAACAAATGGGTCTGATAGTACAAAGTAGAGGTTCGTTGACTTCAGAAGCTGTCAGAAAACAAAAAGCAAAGTTACATGAAGCCACTCTTTGGAGATGTTCACTTAGGGATGTGTGATCCCAAGGTCCCTGGGATACACTGGTTTCATGAAACTCCCCCATGAGAAAACAGATCCTGAAAGTGATGAGCCAAAGTCATGCAGTTAACTAAGGTCGGAAGGGAGATGAACCAAGGAGGCTGTAGCCACCCACGCGCCCATGACAAGGGGTGGGCAGCTGGGAGGGAGGTGCCAGTTAAAAAGCTGATCCAGAGAACATTTGTACACCCTGGGTGGACATTTGTAGTGGCAGGAAGGCAGCACTGGAGCAGGTTTGGGATGGTTCTTAGCAGACCTGGGTAACTGAAAGGAGTCTTGGAGCCCTCGGTGGCTTTTTATGCTTTTAATGCTTTTATTGATCTCTATACCAGAGGTGGCATCAGGTACATGGCAGGCGGGGGCCGGGGCGGGCGGGAGGCTGGCAGGCCTCTCCCAGCCCCCGGCGCATCTCACCCTCTCGGCTGCTTCTCTCTCTCTCTCTCTCTCTCTCTCTCTCTCTCTCTCTCTCTCTC
>JAGFMF010011878.1:372061-398000 GCA_019455555.1 Galemys pyrenaicus
TTAAGCCCGTGTCCAACTCAGGTGCGCCCACTTGCGCATGCCCACCCTGGAATGCTCGCAGCACCGCAGGTGTCCGTCATCACAGTGGTGGGAGGGTGGGAAGACCTGATAGTTCTGACCCTACAACATTCTGCCCTGTTCCCTTGCAAAATGAGTCAATTGCTTCTAGTTCCTCCAGTGTCCCACTTCTGTTCTCTCCTGGTTCCACTTTTGCCCCCTTTGTAGGGCAACTTAAGCCCTCCAGGGCAGGGGCGCTGGGGGGAGAGAGGCACTTTTGCACAGGGATCCCTGCTAACTTTTCCTGAATGCCAGTCTAAAGCCGCCTGGGTTTCGATGGACTAATTATAGGCAAAAGGATCTTTTAACATTAGGAAACTGAGTGGTTTCTTCATTGTCTATTTTCCATTTACTCCCATCTATTTACCAGGAGTGAATTTGGGAGCCAACTTGGTTTATGTCGTTCCCCAGGAAAAAAAGGAAAAGAAAAACCCGCAACGAACCAAACTGCTTATACAGCGATCCCGCGGGAGCCGGCGCTTCCTAGGCATGAAATTGACTGACGCGCACAAAGGCGCAGGTGCGGGGCCGCGCGCCACTTGCCGCCTTTTTTTAGTGTGTGTTCATAATCAGTAAATGGCTGTGTATGTTCAAATGATTCCCTAATACTGATGGAGAGCGGATGCCATTATAACTTGAACTCGCATCGCCACGCAGATGGTGGAAATAAACATCCAATTCTGCACAGTTTTGTCTCCTTTAAAAGCTCGGCTGGCGGCAGGCAACCGAGGAGCCAGCAGGGGGAGCGGGCGCGGAGGATTGCGCCGGCTGGGGCGCTCCAGAATGGCTCTCGTGTGCGGAGCCCCCGGGCGGCAGGTTTGCCTGAGTGGGGACGGGGTTGCTCCAGCGGGGACGCTGCCCTGGAGTTACCTGTCATGGTTCCAAATAGCCCTTCAAAAACGTGTCCCCTGCCCTTCCCTTCTCTATCACAAAACTGTTCCAGACCTAGCCGCACCTCCTGGGACGCCTCCTGCACGTTTCTCTCCACCTGTTTCTTTCATAGACAGTCTGAAAAAACGGCATCTGCACCGGGGAGAGCCAGGTGCCACCAGGTACCACCCCCGGTCCTCCCAGCTACCCGTCTGGCCCTGAGGTTGCCTGCTTTGGGCCTCTCGTTTTCCTCTTTTTCCAACCCCCGTCGGGGACCTTAGTAAATATTCACTGAACAAATGCTCCACGATCTCGTTCACACCAACTTGTTTCTCGTCAGTCTATTCAAGAAATACCTCTTTTAATAAGTATGGAGTAAAGATAGAAATGAGTCTGCATAATTTTTGCAAATCAGTGACCAGGTAAAAACGTGGTGTATGTGGTGGGGGGGGGGGCGCCGGGCGGGGGCGGGGGGTGGCAGGGAAGTCTGGTACCTCAAGACTCTCCAGGAAGAATCCTGCTCCTTGAGAAGACAGCAAACCTGGGGAGACCCCACAGCGTCTCTTTGAACATAAGGGGTGAGTCCATTTTTCAGGGCCCCAGAAACTGCTATGTGAGCGAGGGCCGGATGGTTGATGACAAAGGTTTGGTCTGTTTCATTCATGAATGTGCCAAAGCAACGGAAATCCCTCCCTCCACCCAAGGGGCTGTCCTGTTATTTGTCTCATACTATCCACTTCTCTTTCAATCATATGGTGCAGTAATCCTCCCCACGTCTATGGAGGGCTTTCCAGAATTACAAAATGCTTTCACCTACTTGTCTCCTCTGTGCCTTCTGACAGTCTTTGGAGCCTGGCAGGCGAGATGACGCTAACCCTGACCTTGCTGTTCAGCCTCCAGAGGTTTGCTGACTTAGCTGGCTCTGCTGGCTCCATCCCAAGGGGGAGGGTCTAGAAAGCCAGGGCTCGGGGTCTGACGCTGGTCTCAGGATGTTCTTGGGAACTCTGGGACAGGAGTTAAGGTCCTGTGCTTTGGGGCAGGGACAGACACATCTTCCTGGAAAGAGTATTCGAGAGTCGCCACAGAGAAGATGTAAATAAACAGGTGTGGCTGGTTCCAACACCATTTATGGGCCCCAAAACGTGAATTTCATCAAAATTTTTATGAGTTGTGAAATAATTTTATTCTTTTTAAATCATTTGGTAATGCCAAAACTATTACTCATACAAAAATAGGGGCTGGTTGGATTTGTTCAGGGACCATGGTTGGCTGATTCAACACTGGAGCTGGTTCTGTTCTTTAAGTATGTAAGTGGGACAGACCAGCCTCTGTGTCACTGACGACAAGACCACAAAAGTAGGACGACGTTCCCCTCCAGTGACTGAAGGCAGAAACACTACTATAAAGGGGTGAGCATCACAGTCTCTACACTTAGCCTTGGTAGAAAGGAGGCATCATCCTCCCATGATGCTAAGCTTCGGGTAATTGTCCTCCCAAAATATATCGATAGGGGCTGGGGTCACTTTAAAACAACTTCAGCCTTTTTTGCACCTGGGACAAATGAACACGTGTGTGTTGAAGAGAAATCTAGACATGCCCACAGGACAGAATTTTTTTTTTAAACCAAAGGTAAATTTTTAAAAAGTGAAAACTTGTCAGCAACTGGAAAGTCCTCGTTAAATGAAAACAGGCTGCATGCTTGATCTGCTGACTTGAAATGGAGAAGATTCTGCTTTCTGATGTCAGTTTCCTCATCTGTAAAATGGGCATGGGACAATAGTCTCTGCCTCATAGGACCAGGGAGAAGATGAAATAGGATCATTAGTGTTAGGGAAACCCACAGTACTCAGCACGGGCCCGTGCACTTCCGAGCACATGCACTCCCTGTCCCGCACATGCACTCCCTGCCCCGCACGCAGCAGTGCCCAGCACGTTCTGGGGAAGCCAGGTTGATGGGGACGGTGCAGCATGGACTTGATGGTGACGGTCACGCTGACGGTGCTGGTGGTGGCAGTGATGCTGCGGATGGTGGTGCTGGTCATGGTGGTGATGATGACGGTGCGCTGGGAGATTGTCTTTCAGTCCAGGATGCAGCTTTTCTTCCTGAGGGCCGAGAGACTAGGGACTTCAGAAACCCTCTACTCTTAGCACCCAGCAAATTCAGCCCCAGGTTAGGGCTGTGGCCTTCAGAGCTCTGGCATCATAAGGAGACACTGGGGTGGAAGAGGAAGACATCTGTGAGCACAGAGCTGCCAAGGAGCTGAGTGCTGGGAAAAGTCCCGTGTCTGTCCGCGCAGCGTGGGGGAAACTGGCCTCGCATTGCCCAAGTCTGATTCCCTGCTCCCCACTGTCAGAAGCAGATGCTTGTGACTTGGCACTGTTTCTGGAACTCTCTAGAGACCTTCTCAGATGTCCCACACCCTTGAGCCGGAGAAGATGAAGTCCAGAGGTGAGAGCAGGACTCTTGGGGTCCCAGAAGCCGGTGGGACACCTGCCCCTTTTGGCCTGCAGTTCCCCGTCGTCAGCTGGAATCTGCACCTGCCAGAGAAGTGCTGACTCCCACCGCCCACCTGCAAGGTGACATTTGCAGCCTGCAGTGCTGGATGGCAAGGCCCATCAATAACCATCAAGAGCCATCAGTGGCAGGGGAAGTCCCAGGGCGAAGTGTGAGTAAAGAAGGTCAGCCCTGCCTTCGGCTGTCCCTGCTGCATTGTCGGCCTTGCTGTTGGATGGTGGAGGACGACTGTGGGTACTTGGGCGATGGCTATGGTGTGCGAGTGACACCTGAAGAAGGATAAACCTGTACCCCTAAACCATACGCAGTGTTGCAAACCAATATCGCTCAATAAAAGACGATACAATTAAAAACAAAAAATTAGATTCAAACAGTCTGGTCATTGTAACACCTTCCATATCATTCTATGCGGAAGCCTAGTCCTGGCGGTGAAGAAGGGAGCTAGTTGGTCAGTGAGCATTCTTTTCTACTCTTATTCTTTAAAAAAAATTGCCCAGCAGCAACTTCTGCCAGGCACTGTGCTAGACACACGAGCATCACGGGTCACAAAATCAGAAGGAATCTGGTGGCTTTTCTAGAACACGCATGGAGGGCACTTTCCTCGTAGCACAGAAGCCGCAGAAGCATTTTAGTAAGCGCCTGTGCTGGACCTTCACGCCCAGAAGACCTGCAGTCTTCCTTACCCTCTGTGCTGGACCGTCACGCCCAGAAGACCTGCAGTCTTCCTTACCCTCTGTGCTGGGCTTTTGCTTTTGAAACAAAAGCCGATCTCACGGGAGAGGCCATGAAAGCAAAATTGCAATCCGGGCATTTTTTTTTTTTAACGTAAGAAGAATATTTGGAAAGAAATTCCTGAGTGATTACATTTAACCCATCCTGAAAAACAAGGAACCCCCGCCCCCATCTTACCTTTACCACCACCCTCACCACTCCAGCAACTGCAAAACCAAACAGCCCCCAGACGCAGCATGCTGGCTCCTTCCTGGTCCGAGCTACAGGCTGTGTGTGGTGGGACCAGCGGCGGGTCTGGACCTGGAGGTGTGGGGAGCAGAGCCCGGGCCTGTGGCCCCCAGGAGCTGCCGTCCCCCAGCGATCCCGACTGCCATGGCTTCCTGTGACTTCATAGTGCTCTAGAGCATGTCGTCTGAAAACAAGCGATGAAAAGAGAAGGCACGCGCTCCTTGTTTGGCCTTGCCCAGCCTCAGCCCTCCTTGGACCCTCCAGATCAGATCACAGTCCATCTGGGGCAGGTGGTCCAAGTGGAACTGTTTAGTGGAACGTAGGGTTGCCCTGAGCTGCTGGGACTTGGGAAGTTGGGGTCCCATGGTTTTGTGCAAGAGACTGGAACTACTTTATAGAAATGGGAACTGCATCGCACACGGCGGGTACAGCACTGGGGCTTGGGCAAAATAGCAGCGTGCACTGTGCACCATAGACCGAGTGACCCAAACTCCCAGAGGTTGCATTTCTGTAATTGCTTAAAATCTAACAAGGTGTTTCTGAGCTACTGAGAGGCGAGGGCTCAGGGTTCAACATCAGGGTTGAACCAGGGTTCAAAACTGGATTTTACCACTGCCGTTTGAGGGTATACTTGAGGAAGTTTCTTAGCTTTGTTGAACCCCTTTTCTCAGCTCTAAAATGGAGGATCCTGTTTCTTTCGAGGTTGAGAGGATTAAAGGAGATGGCGCATGTTAGTGCTTGACTCAGAGAAAACATGCAGTGTGTGGCTCTCGTTACACTATATCCCCAGGGGGTCCCCATGATGCTGGTGGATGTTGGACTCTGTCAGCATCGCCTCCTCTGTGGCCTGCGGTGTGTGTTGAAGACACTAACTTCAGTCTCCTCTCCTTGCTCTGCTCAGCTCAGCAATGTGTGGGCTTCCGTGTCAGGCTCCTGAGGGACATGGCTCTCCTCCTGTCACCGCTCATATTCATAGTGTAAGCCAATAAAAGTCCAGCTGACAGGGAGTAACTGACGCCAGTAGTGTCACATGTCCATCCTTGACCAATCACTGTAGCGGTAAGAAGGTGAGGTTCTGATTGGCTCAGGATGGGGTCACATGAGCCAATCATCTCAGAGCCAGTGATGGAGCACAAGGTGAAGAACGGTGGCTGGAGACTGGGTAGGGTGGGTTCCCAAGAGACATCACAGCAGGGTTTCATGGATGTTACACAAGTACAGACAGGTGCCCCCCAAGTTCTGACGTACTCATAGCTAATTATCACTGTGCAAGAAAACAAGACCACTGTGAAGAGGAAGGTAGGAGGGGTCAAGAAAGAACACAGGGAAACAGGGTGCAAAGACCTTTATTCTCTTGTTGCTGGTTGGTTTTTATATAACTACAGTACATTCCTGGGCAGGTTCTCATCCTGTAAAGATTCTCATCTCTCTTTTTGCTCATGTCATTCCATCTACCTGGTATCATGTTTTTCCTTCTATATGTACCCATCCACATCCTACCCATCCTTCTCCAAATCATCCCCTCCAGAAAGCCTTTTACTCCTCCCACATGGCCAAAGGCAATGCTTTCAGGTTTCTAGCCCTGTGTTTATAGAGGCATCACTTTCTATCTTGTGCTTCTCTTCTAGTACATATTAGCTGCTACCGCTAGTCTGTGATATTCTCAAGGATTTGGTTTATTCAGTTTAGTGCTTTCATTACTATGATAGTTCATTTTATGTATCAGTTTGGCTGGGTCCCAGTGCCTAGACAGCAGGTCAAACGTTATTCTGGAGGTTTCTGTGAGATGCTTTTGGGTGAGATTAACATTTAATTTAGTTGGCAGGAAGTGAAGCAGATTGCTCTTCATGGTGTGGGTGGGTCTCATCCCATCAGTTGAAGGCCTGGTAGAACAAAAGACTCATTCCCTCTGGCAAGAAGGGAATTCTGCCAGCAGATGGTCTTTGGACTTGTATTGCAACATTAGCTCTTCCTGGGTCTTCAGCCTGCTGACCCACCCTGCAGATTTTGCACTTGCTGGTCTCTATAATATTGTGAGTGACTGTCTTAAAATAAGCCTTTTCTCTTTATCAGTGCACATCCTACTGACTCCATTTCTGGACAACTCCGCAAATAAAATTACCCCACAGAGTGAAGAGACAATAGTAGGAGCTCTAGTGTTTGTGAATAAGTGAATGAGCAAATAGATTGGCTCTATATAGCCACTGGTGCTGTGCATCATAGGGAAAATCCTGTATTTTCAAAGGTAGCTCACGAGATTCGATGTGGAAACACACTTTGCAAAGGGCCAAACTCCCCTCAGCTGTCTCTTGCTACAATGGTTACTTCTCTCCTCACTGTCATCACCACCACCGTGGCAATGGTGCTAGACCATGCCCACTGTGAGCCTAGAGTGTCTGTGGTCCTTGCCCCCCAGAAACACCTGATGCCTTGCTCCAAGTAGCCACCCCTCTCCTGTCCCCCCAACTGCCTACTCCTGAGTTGGCCGACTAGTGTTTAGTTTCCTGCCTCCCACTCACATCGGAGCCATGCGTTTGAAGTTGTTCCTCAACTTGGTGGACAGAGGCCAGGTTGGGAGAGTGAGACGATGCATTCAGAGCCCCCTTCTTGTGGGCATGTGCAACACAGAAGGACTGAACTATGTTAGCAACTGGGTCTTTTTGCCAGTAGACCTGGTGGTGGGAGAGAGTCATTTCTCTAAACTCATGATGTTGCCAAGATGTGTTACTGTCTCCATCAAAAAGCCTTTGCTGAAACTATGGAGACAGTCAAATGATCGGTGGTCACCAGTAGGGAGTGGGAGTAACTAGGCAAAGCCCAGGTGTTTAGGGCGAGACTGTGCGTGCTGTGGTGATGATAGATGTCTTCATTCATTTGTTCAGACCTCCTGAATGGCAAACGCCATGCTTGAGCCTGTAGGTAAACTGTGGGCTTTGGACGGTTATGATGTGTCCTCGTAGCTTCCTTCTTGGTAACAAATGTTCCACCCTGGGGAGGGATTGAGGGAAGGTCTGCATGTGTCAGGGGGTGCAGAGAGGCACCTTCCTCTCACTTCTATTGTCACTCCAGTCTGCTCTCAACTGAATAAACTCTTTAAAAGAAGGAAGCTTTTTCTGAATGTGAACAGTTTCAGAAACCAGTGACAAGCCCGTATGAAAAATCGCCACGATCTATTACAAGTCCAAACAGCTTGGCTCAGAGGAGAAGGTTGGCACTCACTGGAGGAACAGCTGTGAGGTCAATTTGGGTATGGGTTTATTGGCCAGGAGTTAGGCTTGGAAGGGTATCTTTGGGGGAAAGGGGTTTTGGACAGGGGACACAGGCTACTGTGAATAATCCTGACGGCACAAGCTTTGTCAGGGAAGATTGAACAGCCCCAGCTGTGCCTCGTGATTGGGCCAGTTCAACGGTGCCTCAGCAAGTAAGAAACAATGGCCCAGGCCCCGGCCAGCGCCACGCTGGGACAGCCTCCGAACTGGGAGACACTCAGGAAGGATCTGGCACCCAACATTTGTTGGCCGAGAGGAGACCCGTGAGGCTGTCTAGGGCGAGGATGTTTCACCTCGAGACACAGGGGGAAGGCAGCAGCCACACACAACACACGAAGGCCTGGCATCCTGGCCCACCTGCTCTGGGCCAGCCCCGGGGCCCTGGCCTGCGGGCCAGAGTGTGGGAGAGCCAGGCCTTCTGTGAAGTTAGTTAGTTCCTGGACTGAGCTTTGATGCTGGCTCAGTTTTCCCCTTGTTCTCATCTCGTTTGTTCATTCATTTGTTCACTCATCCAGTTTACCAAGGGAATATTTGCATTCTGTGTCCACGCTCTTGTAGAACATTTCAGTCCAGAGAGATAGAAAACTATAAAACTCTCCATCAACCAGAAACAAATCCTCAGACCAGTGCGACATGTGACAGTGAGGTTTTCGAATCTTTCTCTGTGTCTCTCCCCATGTAGACATTGATGTGTCACTCGGCATAATGAGACTTTTTCTGTTTCCCAATTTGCATTTTCTTCCACTCAACAATGACACGCGAGCTCCCTTCAGCGACTGCCGGTGCCTGTCAGCGTCTGGAACGGCCGCTTCAGGTCCTGTGACGTGACTGTCAAGACGTCCCCTCGGCCTTCTGGGTGGACGCTGAACTTGCTGCCGGACTTTTGCTCTGATGAACCCCACGGCGTGCCCGCGCTGCCCCCTGTGCGCCCTGACATCCTCCTGCCTGCCCCCACCTAGCTCCAGGTGCGTGCGGGGTAGCGTCTCACCTGGGGCTTGGGAGTACCCCAGATGAGCGGTTGTGTGTCCTTATTCTGTATCTTCTTAGGAGAAGTTCCCTGAACTAGGATTTTAGGATGAAAGCGAGCAGGCATTTTGATTTTAGTCACGTATCACAGAACCGTCAAACCAATTTACAAACCTGCACACGTTGTCGAGCTTCTGGTCACCGCTGCCAAGAGGTCTCTTCCCTTTTTTCGAGCTTTGCCAATCCAGTAGGTTTGGTGATTTATGCTTTACGCTTCATTTATCGGTTTGGGTTGCAATGATTTGTCTACTTTCTTTCTCCTCAGGAGATGCTAGCTCAGCCTAAGGCAAGGTGTGTATTGAGCACAGGTGAAATGCAGCTGCTCAAGAATATTCGCAAAGGCGTCACCATGCCAGGCACCCTCAGACCTGAGGAGGGATACGCCGTTGACTCTGCCACTCTCTGCATGGAAACCTTGTGTGTGACCGTGTCTGAACACGGGGAGGAGGGAGCCCCAGACACCCCACTTGGCATGCTTGGCCCACGAGGGGAGGTGATAGATAGCCCAGACAGCTGAGAACCACCCACAAGACGCCCCGCGGACTCTTTGTTCAATGGGCATTTCCCGGGCTCCATCTCCTTGCAGCTAAGGCAACACCTCTGGGGCTCTGCAGGTGTTGATCCACCACCAGGGGAGTCCTTTCTTAGGACCACAGCCCCCAAAAGCTGTTAGAGTGAAATGTCCAGAGAAAGAGGATTTAGCAAATAACCAATAACAAAAGCAAATAACCATCTGGCACCGCTGCTTCCCGCACACCCTCACCTCTGTTCTGGTGTCAAGCAGACAGGAAGGGCAAAGGCAATCTCTTTGCTGCTTCCCCCTGGTTGTGTAACTTGCCGTGGGAGAAGTTTCTTTCATCTGCAGCTTTATTTATTTAAAGATTTCTTTTTACTTGTGCATATAAGAACTGGGTGTAGGCCAGAGGTACTGGGGGTTGGGTGAGAGGATTCACCAGAGACAGAGTGGGGAGCCGAACAGGTGGGTGCAATGAAATACACTGAACACACTGCTGAGGGGAGCAGCGAGCGAGACAGGAGAGGCCTGCTGTGTCGTGTGGGTTAGCTCCCTGACTGGGAATCGAACTCAGGCCGCAGGGACTGCAGTGGCTTGAAAGCACTGAGACTTAATCCCAGAGCCTCCAGGGAGGCCCCTCATCTGAAGCTTTAGAGAGCTGGCCAGGTGTGGGTGCTGACGTGGCCAAATGTGGGTGTGGGTGAGTCTTTCCCACAATCACATTCACCGTGGCACCATTGAGAACCTCTGTGTAGCTCAGGTGTAGAATTGGAAATTCACTTGGGGTTTCTCAGGACACCCAGGCAGGGCCCCTGCAGCCCTCTGCAGTCGCCACACCGAAAGGCACACTCTTACCCCCTGGCTGTCCTCTGAGCCAGGTGTCCGGTTCTGGGTGGGGAGAGATGCCCCTGGGAGTTAGCAAGGGCAGCGTATGTGGCAGCTTCTGGAGCCGTCGCAGGTAGCAGCCTGTGGACTGAGGAATGAGCCTCTCCTCCGAGCAGCCTGTGGAAAATTCAATTTATGCTTGTTGCCTCCCGCAGCTCTGCACTGGCCGGCACAGAGGTAAAGTCGAGAGGAGCTACAGAAATGCCAGAAAGCAAGTGGCGCAGCTGAATCACGCCTGTCACCGCGCAGGGATCCACACGTCCTGCTCTTGCTCTACGACAGTCTTGGCTTGGGACCCCACTCCTGGGGGAGGACGGGGCGGGGGGCGCAGGGAGAGCTGTGATTTCAAAGAGGCTGCCAGATGGCTGCGAGAAGCCCAGTGCACACAAGTCACACGGACTGACAGCGTCAGGAATTATGCAGATGGAGAAGCAGCCCCGGGGCTACCCACCGACCTTGGTGGCAGATCGGAAATGCGTGCAGTACCCTGGCAGAAGGAAAGGGAACGCACCTTGGTAACCGGCAGTAAACTAGCTCTGAAGGACTGGTAGTGAAACCAGCCACACTTTGCAGCAGTGAGGATGCATATCAGGGTGATGTTCTGTGGCACCATCTTCCCTGGAGCCAAAGAAGTAGCTCTTTCAGATTCACTGACCTAAGGCCAGATAAGCGAGAATAGAAAAAGGGCAAATGGCTTGGCCCTCGGGTCTTCTGCTCCTTCTGGTTTTTCTCTTGCTGCCCTCACCAAGAAAACATTCTCCCTCACCTTTAAATAACAGGAATCTACCCCCTCCTTCGAGACACCACTCTGGATTCACAAACCCGAACAGCCAACACCTTTTCTTAGGATGCACTTTTAAAACCAGGCAGCTCCAGCACAAGAATTCTAGCTTTTTTCATACTGACTGCAGGGCCCAGGGCAAACCTTGGTGCTGCTAGGAAGATGGCTGAGTTAACAGGCAAAGGATGTACCTGTGTACATAGAATATGCACTCTAACACATGTTATATAGATGCATATAAAACATACACTATCCATATTATAGGTCAAATATAATATTGCATAGTGTTAAACTAAAAAGAAAAAATGCCCACAGTGAAGTTGCTCAGGCCGGGCCCTCCAAGACTTACTTGCGCTTCCTGTGCTTTCCGCCTCTTCCGGTCTTCTGCATGCTTGACTCCCCCGCCAGACTTTCCCTGTAGTAATTCCTCTTTTCCTTTGCTGACAACCTCATCTCATCCTCTCTCTGGTTATAGAAACCTTCCATTTTGAATCACATTGTTGCTGCCTTTCTTCTTGCTAGACAGGATGCTGCCAAGTTCATGAATCATTTAATAAAGCCAATTAGATCCTTGAAATTAGCTGTTGGATTATTGTTATTTGACGGTGCATACATTATACACCATATAATATTGTAGATATATAGTATATATCACTTATAACATGTAGGTATATAGTATATATTGTTTATAACATGTAGATACATAGCATATATTGTTTCTAACGTAGATATATGGTATATATTGTTTGTAATAATAGATCATTTGTCTCCATATATGTAATAGTCATTGTTATTAGTTCTACAGCCCCATTCTCAGCTTCTATGATCCTGTCCTCAGAGAAGCCCTTTTGTTTCCCAAACCGGGGTGCCTGTCTGTTCTCTCAAGTCATGCTGGATTTTCCTACATAACGCTTCTGTCCATTTGGAATCTTATTTCTGTGTTTCAGATGCCGGGCTCAGCCAAACCTGAAGCACGTATGCATCAGATGTGTTGAGTAGAAGCAGAATTTCCTCCTCCCTCACTCTCTCTGCGCTTTTGCTTTTCTCTACATCGGTGCTTCTCAAAGTGTGTCCCCAGGGATGGGGTCAGAATCATCTGGGAATTGGTTAGAAATGTAAGTTCTTGGGGCCTCCCAGTCCTACTAACTAGGAAACTTGGGGATAGAGTTCAGCCCTCTGGGGCTGATAGAGCTATTAGTGATGCTAATGACACAGATGCTGGAGAACCACAGCTCCAGACAGTGAGGGGAAAGGTGAGCAAGTGCAGGGGACAGGGCTGCCGGGCCTGAGGGCATGGGCTCTGGAGGGGAGACCCCTGGCAGCTCTCTGTGCTTGCTTGGTCAGAACCGGGCGTGTCCTGAGATGTGCACGCAGGATTGGGTCTGGATACACAGACCAGTGCCCAAAGGGGGAGCCTGCTCCGTCCCCCTTGAACAGACCAGAAAACCTGGCTGTAGCAGGATAAAGTCACTTGGAAGACACCCAGCAAGGCTGTGCGGGGCCCGGCCTTGCCCCCAGTCTCTCGGTGCCCTGGGGCTGCCCTGGTGCCAGCTGGCCCAGCTGCCAGCCTCCTCCTAAGGAAGTGGCAGAATGAACCTGTCAGAAGAGAAATACCCACGCGCGGCGGCAGGGCTCTGACGGCTGCGCGTGTCACCGGCTGTGGCACTCCCGCGACATGACTCTGCACTTTTTCCTCTCTCCACAGCCACCGCTCCAAGCTCTCGGGTGAGGCCAGGGGGTAAACAGCAGCCGCAATGCATCTCCCAGAGTTTATTTACTAAAACAACATTTTTTATTACCAGGACATGTTCGCTGCGGAAATATGACAGCCTACATTTTATGTCGCCATTGATCTTTAATCCGAGGCTGCCTCGAGGTTTCCTATAAAATCAGGGCTTCCTGGCCCCAAATGTGATTCCGGCGCGGGAGGGAGGGACGGCCAGGGCTGCTCTTTTCTCAGCTGAAAAGGCTGAAATTGCTTTGTGTAAATGGGTGGAAAATGCTGATATTTGGATTCTATAAATAGCTCGCCTCCCAGCTAGCAGCCCGGGTTTCATCTGCGCGGTCTCCTTGGAGTGTTTGGGCCTTATCACTTTTACTCAGGGTGCGGCATACAAATGAACCGCCAGCGTGCACCGGCGCCCTACACTTCGGCTGTGGAATATTTGGGTCCATCTGTCGGCTCTGGAGGAGGGGGCCTGCGCGAGGAAGCAGGGCGTGTCCGCGAGAGCGGTGGGGGGCTGGAATGGGCACATTCCCTTTAGGGGGCAGAGAGCTGCACAGCCCCTCTCCCGCTTCCTTTCGCAGCCTGTGCCTGCCTGCGTGGGAGAAGGTTCTATCTATAGCGCGCTATTTTTAGCTCCATCATCTGAAGAAGCTGACAGCCAGTTAATGACTGGGACCCATCTCGGCGTGTCTGCGCGGTGGAATGCGCACGCCGGGAGCAGATGTGCTGAAGCTCAAGGTTGCTGCCGCTGCAAATGTCCTTCCTTCCTGGGCTGGGGAGCTGTTTGAGGGGTCTCGCTCCCCCACCCACTTCCTGAGGACCCTCCTAAGGCAGGGGAGGGAAATCTTGCTCATTCCTGGCACACTTAACACGACCTGGAGAGCTGTGGGGGACAAGCTGGGGTGGCCCGAGGAAGGCGTCTCCTCTCACAGTGGGGTGATCAGAAACCCCCACCCCCACCCTGACTAAGAAGCTGTAGCTTTCCCCACCAACATCCTGTGTGTCAGAGGTTTCTTCGGAGCTGTGCTCTGTCTTGGCTCCAACCCCTGATTCTGCAGATGGGCGACCACGTGCTCAGAGAGGGCAGTCCAGTGCGGACACACAGCCCACCTCTTGCCCCAGGCCCTCCTAACCCTGTCACTGAGGACCAAGTCGCAAGTCGGGGACCAGCTCGCCTGAGTGCACAGAGGTGCTCTGCATTGGTCGGCCTGTCCATTCTTTCAGCCAGGAGCGCGCTTGCAGCTGTCAGGGCCAGAGCCAGGGGTCCCATGAAGGAGCCTCTGCACAGCCATGGCTTGGCTTGAGGGTTAAGAGGACAGAGAAGGTACCTCCCTGGTGGCGCAAGAGGTTGGGCACCACACTGTGGGGCTTCCGCAGCCACTGCAATGCGAGTTCCATCCTCCACCGGGGAGGGGACCCACATGGCGCAGCAGACCTCTCCTGTCTCGCCCGCTGCTCCCCTCAGCAGTGTGTTTCAGTCCATCTGTCTGTTCTCCCCGCTCTGTCTCTGGTGAATCCTCTCCACCACCACTACCCCACCCCACCCCCCTGCATCTGGCCTGTACCCGGCTCTTGTATGCATAAATACATAAATCTTTAAAAATAAAAAAACGAAAACAAACAGGGCAGGAAGTCCGGGGGTTCCCCTGGGACCAGGCCCTGCAGGCTTCCTGGAGAGCAGTGACCACTGAGGCATATAGCGCACCTGAGCCAGGCCTCTGTTCTCAGGCCATGACACACATCAGCTCAGAGTGCTCGCTGTGCCTCCAGGAGAAGTTGTCCTGTAGCTACCCCACATTCCGATGGAGAAAGAGGATGAGGAAACTGTCCAAGTTACCCAGCTCATAGGTGGGGGCTCTAGGGCTCACCCAACAGTTCACACCCACAACTGCTCCTCTGCACTGCCTCCAGGCCAGTCTCAGCTGACTTGCTTGGCTCCAACAGGTTAAATTTAAGGGACCCCAAAATACCAAACAGGTTCCCCCACTCTCAGGCTCCTCTGGAACAGCACCAGCTGCTCACAGATGTCTACGCCAAAGCAGATTCTCTCAGTGCCTGCAATATGGTGCCACAGGCTCTGGTGACTACTGAGTATTTGAAATGTGGGCAGCACGACTGGAGATTTTAAATTTTATTCAAGTTTACTTAATTCCAATGTCAGGGTGTCAATAGCACCAAGCAGACAGTAGCTACCATATTGGAGAGAGCAGCTCTGGACGACTAGATGCACATTTTAGTCATTTGGGAGTTTGTTGGAGACAAAGCCGGGCGTGTTCCCGGGGACTGTGACTGAGTGGTCTGCTGCACGGCTTAACGTCTTCACTTGAAAAGATTTAGGTGGTTCCGTGGGCCCCCATGATATCTTCAGTTATTCTAGCCTTTTCTAGCTTCCAGTAAATAGTCTTCTACTCTTACTGTAACAGATACTGAAGGTTCTTCATTCAGAACATTGTCCAAATTGTCATCCCTTACCTTCCTCTACCACAGGGGTTAGAAAACCAAATACTTGATTTTGTTAATGGCCATGCAGCTGGGAGTGGCCATGTGACACAGTTCTAGCCAGAGAAACATAAGCAGAAGTCTGCTGGTGTGTTCCCCCACCTTTCTTCTTCTGCCCACAATGCACTCGATAGCTGACTGGAGCTGTGGCAGCCATCTTACAACCATGAGGGAAAATCAAAGATAACCGTCTTGACATCATTGTGTGACTGAACCAGACCCTGTAGCTACCTGCTTCTGGATTTGTTGACTTGAAAAAAAAATAGTCTATTTGTTTAAGACATTCTATGTTTTCGTATTTTCCAGCATAAATCATCCTTATTCAAACTATCTTTCATTTTCTTTAGCATTGCGATTGCTCTAAAGACTAACCATGTTGATGGTATGTGAAAATAATTTGCAAAGTTGAAAACACTCTTCCTCCTACAAGGAGAAGGATGAGGACGTGTGTGGGAAGCGTCTCAGGGAATGCAGAACCAGCTTAGAGCTGAGTATCTGGCTCTTTGCTCGGTGCCTGGCCCCGACCACCTTCCAAAACTGTGCTGCTGAGTGAAGTGCTGCAGACTTCTTTGTTCCCCCTCCCAGCTGCTGGGTCCCCATTTTGTCTACCTCATCCCCACCCAGCTGAAGATAATTATGTCCATGCCTTTCTTGTGAGTGGTGGTTTGGGGCTTGCAAAGGAAGCTTCTACTGGGTCAGATTCATCCAGTCATACTGGGAGGCAGCTATTCTGCACTCCTCTGTTGTATATCTGAGAAACTGAGGCTCAGAAACATACTGACTGTCTGAGGTCCCTTCAGTGTTTATCTGCACTTGCTCAAGTGTACGAGAAGGTTCTGAAATCTGACAGATTTGGGTTGAGATCCACCTCATCTTCTCGGCTGTGGAACTTTGGGCATTTCATCCTCTCAAGCCTCACCTCTTGGTTGCAGGGAGAAGTAAATCAAAGGGCACTTCTGAAGCTCTGACAGTACCTGGCACCCAACAGGAGCTCCATAAGTGATCCTTCCTCTTTTCCTCCTCCTGCACCCTTGTCATCCCTTCTACCACATTTAAATGTTACAAGCTTCTAGAAGACTTAAAGTCCTTTAATAATAATAGCTGACAGCCATGTGCCAGGCTCTGTTCCAAGCAGTTAATTCTCCTGCCCTGGAGGTCTGTACTATTTTCTTTCCCATACGGATGAAGAAACGGAGGCACAGTAATTTGTTTCTAGTCTCCCAGTTCCAGAAGCCATGTCCCTCACCATCATGATGTTCTGCCTCACTGGTTCCTCATGGGAACTCCAGAGCTGACAAGGTGGGGTAGCCGCAGGACCTTTCTGCATCATATGTGCCTTCTGTGTCCTTTCCATCAAGTACAGATTCAATTAAAATTAACACACTTCTTGAAACCATCACTGTGCCCTGGCAGCCACGGGGGTTGTATTAGTTTTCTGTTGTTGTAACCAATTGCCACACGCCTAGTGGCTTATAACAGCACAGACTTATCGTTTTAAGGCTCTGGAAGTCATCAGCCCTTAATGAGTGGAGCTAGGCTCAGATGCAGGTGTAGGCAGGTCTGTGTTCCTTCTGGGCATGTGGCCCCTTCAAAGCTTGTAGCATCTTCCAGTCTGTGACTCCAGCCTGGTCTTTGTGAGGACCCATTGCACCACCCTCAGAGACCTGGAAGATCTTCCCATCTGAAGACTCATAACTTGATCACATCTACAAATCCCATGGGTCATAAAAGGTGACACATTCGTAGGTTCTGGAAATGAGGGTGTGGACATCTTTGGGAGTCCATTATTCTGTTTACCACAGGAATGGGGCACCACGTGAATTCTAGTTCTGATATTTGCAGCTCCCTGTGCCTCCCTTTCCTCCTCTGGGAGGGTGATGAGGATGACGATGGCAGAAATACCTTCATACCCCTGAGGAAGGTCAAAGGGGTTGATTATGTTAGGGTACTTTGTGAAGTTCTATGAACATTCAACTTCTTGTTATTTAATAAAATACTGTAGGGTAAATGAAAGTGATCAGGCTTTTCCGCTCTCCCTCCATTAGCATCAATGAGAGACCCCCGTGGTCCTGCACGCGTGGCTGATGGCGGCACGTGGAGTGGGGTGTGGGCATGTGTAGATGGGCGCACCTGGACGTATAAGGGTGGCCTCATATGGATGCCAGTAGCAGCAGGCGAGGAGAGTTGGCAAGCATCAGAAGAAGCAGAGAGCCCAGAGAGAGTGAAGATTCGCCTCCCCGCCTGCTGTGTACCTGGTCACCTTCCTGCATACAAGGTAGAAAGATGAATAAAAACCTGAAAAAGCCCATGAGGGCTCTAGGACTCCTTCTTTACCTGTCTTCCCAGATCATAAAGAACCTGACCCGGGCCATCCCGCCACTACCCTGGTGCCATGGTGCTGAAGGAGTGAGGCTGTCAAGTCAGTACAGACCAGGCCAGAACAACCCAGACCAACTCTAAGGCCACATTGCAAGTCTTGCTCCTATTACCAGACTTGCAATATGGGGTAACTGCTTGCTGGTCATTGGCTCAACGAAATTTTCTTTCTTACCATAATCACAGCCATGGGGCTGGCCCCTCCCCTGCGGGGCTGCATCGAGTGAACAGTCCTGCATTTCAATGAAAGGTTGGATTTCATCTGGGAACAGCTAAGAGTTGTGTTTAATCAGTGTAAAGAATTCATGACCCGTGTTTGAAGTTGAAGTCAGTCCTGCTTATTCATTCAACAAACATTTATTGAGCACCTTCTATATGTCAGACCGGGTGTTATCCCTGGTGGTGGAGCATCAGCAGTGAAAAGACAAGACAGTGAGGTCTCTGCCCTCTGCACGTTGCCCCTGCATTAGGAGACAGGGATAAAGCGTTAACAGATGGGTAAAGTGAAAGAAAATAGTAGCAAGTTAGGAGCTGAAATGAAAAGGAAACAAAGCGATGGGTGTCGGGAGAGGCTGTCCATCGTGGGTGCTCGTCACTGTTGGCTACGCCAAGAATGCAGGACTCTGACTGGTCTTTACCATTTCCTGGAGTTGAGTCTGCAGCAGGCGGTCTTGTTTCCACTAGACAAAACCAGTTTGCTTACTGCTCACTGCACAACGCATCGACCCCCTAATTTATTGCTCTTTGGCCGTGTTGCAAGCCCTCTGCATGCAGAGCGTCCCCCTAAGGCCCTCCACACCATCCCTGTGAGAGGGAGGCAGGCAGGCAAAGTCGACATCGGCTGTGCTGTGCTGCGAATAATACAGCCCTGGTGTCTGGCCCCGGAGTCTGTCTTCTGCTAGCCTCCACGAACCCGGGGCACTAACACATTCACCTGCAAGAAGGGTAAATTCTCACCTGACGGGTGGTGGTGGGGAAGTCTGAAGGGGGTGGGGGCAAGGGGAAAGGGAGGGTGAGTTTAGATGATCTTATCTTGATCTCAAAGGGCATGTATAGGGTCAGTGAAATATGACCAGGCTTTTTCGCCCTCCCACCATTGGGGTCGATGATGGACATCTGCGGACGAGCATGCGTGCTTAATGGCGGCCCCTCAAGTAGGGTGTGGGCATGCGCAAGTGGGAGCACCTGGGCTAAGGCACATGGTCTATAAGGGCAGCACAGAAGAGAAGAAGGAGACCAGAGAGCCCATGCAGAGTAATTCGCTGAGGGTTAGGAGGTCTGCCAGCCTCCTGGCCTTCTTGCCCCCTGGCCTGCCGTGTACCTGGTCGCCTCTGATGTAAAGAGTAATAAGAGCCTGAAAAAGCCACCGAGGGCTCCAGGACTCCTCCTTGACCCATTGCTCTGATCATGGAGAACCCGCCCTGTGCCCTGCTGGCACCACAGCCTGGAAAGTCAAGGTAATCTTGAAATTACATGTTCAAGATCTAGCAGTAAAGGGCCATTAGCGCTATTAATTAGGCGATTTAGGAAGCTTCACCTGGTTACATTGGAGGAGGTGGGAATACTTGCTAGATTCTCCACAAAAGGAGTGAAGGTGATGGAGATGGTTTATGTTGTCTATAATTTAATTAAAAATATTTTTAACAGAAATCTGTGTTGTTGGTTAGTTTTATTTTTTTTTAAAGATTTGTTCATTTATGCACACAAGAGCTGGGGTACAGGCTGGAGTCCAGGGCGGTGAGAGGATTCACCAGAGACAGAGTGGGGAGCAGAACATGTAGACTGAAACACACTGCTGAGGGGTGCAGGGGGTGAGGCAGGAGAGGTCTGCTGTGCCATGTGGGTCCCCTCCCTGGCCAGCGGCAGGGATGGAACTCGTGCTGCAGTGGCTGCGGTTTGCTTCACAGTGTGTTGCTTAACCCACCACGCCACCAGGGAGGCCCTGTTGGTTAGTTTTAATCTATACTCTAGACACAGCAGTTTATATGTTCTGATTAGGACACCAGGGAAGGTCATGTAGTGTTTCAGGTCAAAAGTCCAAACTCTTAAGGTTGCTAACACAAATTTTCAGCAATTTCTCTTACAACAATATCAGTTTTGTTAACTAATGTAACTGGTAATTATTTTTCATGGATGAAATCAGTAGTATTAAAGATGTGTGAGTGGGTTCAGAATGTTATAAAAGGATACCTGTTCCTGCATAAAAGTAGTTTAAGAATCCAGGAAGCCTAATAGTGCATGAGGTGGGAAACTGGACTGCATCTTGTGATCACCGGGTGAAAAGCTTTAAAAAATGACTGCTACCTGGGCCTAACCTTCTAACCTGGGTGGTACAGAAGGTTGAGCGCCACACTGTGAAGCATCTGCGGCAAAGCAGCGCAAGTTCGATCCCCAGCCAGGGAGGGGACCCACATGGCACAGCAGACCTCTCCTGCCTCACCCACTGCTGCCCTCAGCAGTGTGTTTCAGTCTACCTGTTCTGCTCCCCACTGTCTCTGGTGAATCCTCTCACCCCCCCCCCCCACCTCTAGCCTGTACCCAGCTCTTGTATGCATAAATAAATAAATCTTTTTTAAAAAATGACCGATACTAGGTTCTACTTGAGAAGATCAACTTAGCTGGCGAGTTTGCTGAGGTGCAGCTGGGCAGTCCAGTCCTGGACTGCTGAGCTCCCAGGTGCTCCAGCGTGCAGCTGAGATTGAGACAGCACTGCAGCGGCCCACAGTCAGTCTGCTGCTCTCAAGCTGTGTGAGCTTTGGCGAGTTCCTTCTCTGAGTCTCAGTTCCTCATGGGCATTGTCTCACGCCTGTCTCTGCTGGTTGTGAGGATTTAATGAGTTAATCCATTTTAAGCTCTTAGAACAGTGTAGGAAGTTCTCAATTAAGGGTTGGCAATTATATTATTCTTATTCAAACTATTTTTATTTTGATCTTTGGAAAAATTCCTAAGGCATGATTATGGTGTCTAGCTGCTAGTTGCTAAAACCTGCACAAGATTATTTGCCTAGAATGAACCTTTCAGACGAGATGCTGTAGAAACTCTTGAAAAGACAGAGGGAGCCAGCACTTGATCTTGCTTCCAGAGTAAGTGGTGCAACTGCCTTAATGGCAGCTTGCTAATAAATAGAAATGTCTGAGTAGGTGGCAGGAGTCGGCCTGAAACTTGCTTTCAATGGAACCTGGTAGGAAATGTGTATCGTGGAGGACTTTGACCCATAGCTACTGCTGGTTCAGGGGTTCTTACTTGCATTTTGGGGTCATGAATCTCTCTTGGAGCCTCTGAAGCCTCTGAATGCCATCACAGAATGCTAGTTCTATATGAATAAAATACTAAGCATTTCAGAGGAAATGAATTAGAGTAAATGAATTATGAAGTACAGTTAGCAAAACATTAATAAACAAATTTTCCACGTAGTAATACACACAGTGCTTTGTGAACACCTTCAATAGCAGTCCTAAGCAAGAATGATATTTTAGGATATCTGGTAACTGTAATGTGATAAGAAAAAATGTATCTGACTTCTGTTAGTGACAAAGTCACAAGGGCCCTTGTGCTGCTATAGTTTGTTGTCTTATTTGTAGTTAAAGACAATGCTAAAAGTTCAGTTAAAGCTTCATGAAATAAAGACATGATTTTTTCTTATTCAAGTTCGTGGACCTTTTTAAATTCCATGACCCTCGGGTTAAAAACCATTATTTGGAGGCTATTAATCACTCCCCAGTTGATAATTGGGTGTGACCAAATGGGCTAATTTAGGTCAGACTGCAATGCTATCCAATGTAAAAAAAATGGTACCATCTGGGGTTTTTTTTTAAGGTTACTATTGTTACATAATGAATTACTCCAAAACTTACTGACTTAGACAATGGTTTATTCATCTCTTGATGATTCTGTAGATTAACTATTTCATCAGAGCTCAGCTGGGTGATTTTCTGCCGGTCTCAAATAGGTTTTTCAGGTGTCTCCATTCATTCTGGGCCTTAGCTAGTCCTAGAACCTCCAAGTTGGCCTCTTATCCTGTATCTCAGTCAGCCCAGGCTCCCATAACAAAATAGCACAGGCTGAGTGGCTCAAACAACACAAAGGCATTTCCTCGCAGTTCTGGAGGCTGACTAGGACTGGGGTCTTGTAGGGCCTTTCTTTCTGATTTGTGGACATTCACCTTCTCTGTGCTCATTTTCTATTCCTTTTCCATTTTCCTTTTCCTTAGTGTGTGCCTAGGTTGAGGGGGGAAGGGAAGGAGAGAATGGGGGAGGGGGAGGAGACAGAGAAGGTGGGGAAGGGAAGGGAAGACATTCTATAGTAGCTTAATGGACTGGGGAGGAGAAGCTGACTGCTGAGCCCCACAGACACAAGTCTCTTCAACATAGTTCTATTGAGGGGTGGAGCTTCAACCTGTTATTTTGGGGGGGGGGGTTCATTTCAGTTCATAGCATCCTGATGGCGGCACCTCAAGCAGGGCGTGAGCTTGCGCAGCGGGCACACCTGGGCTGAGACACCAGGTGTGTAAGGACGGCATCACAAGGACGCAGGCAGAGAGCATAAGCAGAGAAGGGAGGAGAGAGCCCAGAGACTGAGGTTCACCATGGGCTAGAAGGCCTGCCAGCCTCCTGGCCCCCTGGCCCCCCACCTGCTGTGTACCTGATCGCCTCTGATGTCAGCAGTAATAAAAGCCTGGAAAAGGCACCGAGGGCTCCAGGTCTCCTCTTTGACCCATCTGCTCTGATCATGGAGAACCTGCTCGGTGCTCTCCTGGCACTGTACATGGCACCCAGGCTGTAGCATATGAAGTAGCAGCTGTGAGTCCCCTTCAGGCCTGGACTTTGAAGGTCAGGGGCCACTTCAGCTACCTTTTCCTGGCCAAAACAGGCCAGCCCAGATGCCAACGATGGGAGAACAGACCTTCTTTGGGTGTGAGAAGTGGTGAGTGAGCACAGAGAGGGGAGAGATTATTGGGAGCCATAGCTGGAGTCTGTTCACCATGGAGACCTCACAGGACTGACCCCTGCTCAGACCAAGCATTGGGGAGCGGTGAGTCAAGTGCATGGAGACCAGGAATGGGGGGCTGGGGGTGAGTCAAGTGCATGGAGACCAGGAATGGGGGGCTGGGGGTGAGTCAAGTGCATGGAGACCAGGAATGGGGGGCTGGAGGTGAGTCAAGTGCATGGAGACCAGGAATGGGGGGCTGGAGGTGAGTCAAGTGAATGGGGGTTTCCTGGTCCGGACTGGCTTTCTTCGCTCCTGCTTCAGACTCCTTCTCCCGGAATTCCCAGTAGGCTCCAGCTGAACCGCCAGAATCTATTCCTGAGGCTTGAGAAGTGTTAATCTAAATGAAAAATGCGCCAATTTTATTAATACTCATTAACAGACTTAATTATGCAATGTGTCCTAGACTGTCAATAACATAGGGGGCTGTTGCTGCAGAAATGAGAATTGGGCGCACACTGCTCCCTTCACTAGCTCAGCATGTGGGACCACCGCTGCTCTCTAAGCAGCGAGACTATTTTCCCCTTGGGGTGTCTCCACTCAGAGCTAACCCCACCCCTGCTTGGAATCAGGGTGCCTTCTCTGGGTTCCGAAAACCCCCGCATTATTCTCTTTGTTTTTCTGTTTGTCTCCACGGCTTTGTGGAGCTATAATCCACATTCTTCATACTGTAGCTGTCCAGCCACCCTGGATCAGAATAACCCTGGATCTTTCCTAGCAGGTCCCTGGTCCTCCCTCCACTACACGCTGAGCTCCTCTGGGGAACTTTAAACGGTGCTGATTTACTACTGCATTTGGCTGCTGCTGGTGCTTTGAAAACTCCCCAGGTGAGATCCAATAAGTGCATCCAGAACGCTGCCCTAGGCTGCGGCCTCCTTGAAGGCAGGCATGTCTTAGGGGCACACAGTAGGTGCTTAATACAAAGCAAACAAGTGAATGAATGGCCTGCTTTCCCTCTTGGGGAACTGGATCTGCTTTCTTAGGCTCCCACTTGCTGGTGAGGGCCTCGAGATATTTGTTTTTATTCGTCCTTGCAATTGCTGTAGAGGTAAAAACAACAGGCATGTCTTGGTTTTATTTGTTTGGTCTTTCCTTCCTCAAGAGGGAAGCAGAACTTGGAGACTTGAGGTTGTTGGAAATATTACCCTTGGAGATGGAACGATCAGGAGCTTAAGGGCTGTGAGGCAGATGTGGGGGCTGGGGTAGTGTGGGGGCTGGGGGCACTCTGGATTAGCACCCTGTACACACGCAATGCTTACTTGGTGCCAAGCACCATATTGAGGGCTTCATAGTAACTCATCTACCTCTGCTGCGACCCAGTGGCAGACACACTGACTGTTCATGTTATGATGGGGAGACTGAGGCACTGAGAGGTTAAGTGGTGACCTCAAATGGGCAAGAGCAGGATGGGAGTTCCCAAAGACTGGAAGGGTTTGGGAATGGGAGGGCGGCGGGAGGTGGCAGGCCTGGGCCTCATTTCTTTGGGTGGGTGACATCTGGGAGAGGATACACCAAGCATGGCATTCTGGGAGGCCCCACCTGGAGCACTGGATGTGTCCTTTCAGAGAATATCAATGCTGGTCAGCCAGAGCAGGCACCCAAGGGTCTCCAGAGGTCTTCTGGATTATCGATGAACTCCTGCCTCTCTCCGTCAGGACTTCCCTTCCCTCCTCTTCTGTCAAAGAACTCTAGTTAGGTACTGGCTTGACTTGTATTTAATTTTCCATATGACAAAGCATAGATGCTATCGTGTGTGGGAGCCGTTGGCACAGGTCGGTGGCAATTCTGCTTCTGGAGCTCTCCTACTTTGACCAAGTTCAAGGTCACTCCCTCCCTAGCTCTTGGATCATGTTCCCAGCTTCCACCCCTCCCTGTCCTCGCTGCCCTGAAGTTCCCACCAGTTCAAGTGGCCTGGCCCCAGCATGCCTCTTGCCTCAACTTGTGGCACCTGGCTCCCTTCAGGGAGATTGAGAACCCAGCCTGGAATGAACTCAGTGCAGCGTTAACTCATTCACCAACTGGTGATTTCTCTGAGCCCCTAAGCTCCAAATCAACCCAAACAAATGCTGTACACCCTGGTTACAGGGCCACTGCCACCTCTCCTCCCCCAGCCCCATCCCACTGCCCCAACAAAACATTCCTGTCAGGTACATGCATGCTAAGAAGAAATCTGTATTTGGTTGCTTATATTCGTGACTGGTTTTACTTAATAGGATTTAGATGTTCTGAGGGGAAGGGGGGCCGTAGGGGACTGCAGGTGACAGATGCATCAAGGAAAGGGACTCTTCAAGGAAAAAGGTCCCTCCCTGGCCTTGGCTGGAATCTGACGGAGCTCCATGAAGCAGGTTAAGTTAAGCCCACAGGAAAGTCAAGTTTGCCTCACAACAGGAAACAGTCCTGGAAGTGTTTATTCCCCACAGTAACAGGAGTATCTCCACTTGTGCCTGGCACTGCCCTGGCCCTGCACATTACTTCCCCCACTCTTCATGCCTCCACAATACACCTGGGAAGATGAGGGTCAGAGAGGTTACACAACACCCAGCGGCCCACAGCAGGAGCTGAGATGAGCCTGTCCCAAGAGCCTTGCTTTCTGGAACTCTGCAGAAAGGCAATGGAAGGAGAAGCCAGAACAGGCTGTCGTCAGCGGTTCTCAGCCTGGATGCACATTAGAACCAGCCGGGGAGTTTTTAAAACAGCGCTGGTGCCCAGGGCCCACCCCAGAGAGGCTGATTTAATTGAATTGACTGCCACCTGGGCATCGGTATGCTTTTAAAGCTCCCAGGTGACTGTGATGTGCTGCCAGGGCTGGAAACTCTGGCTGCACAGTCCAGAGCTGGGATTCAGTCCTGAGGTGACCTAGCCGGAGGTGAGTCCGATGGAGCCACGGCAGCCAGTGTGACGTGGGGACTGGGGAGAGTGACTGGGTTGTTACTGCTTTCTTTCTTCCTGCCTTTTGTTGATAAGTGATTCTGCATCGCAGTAGACCTTAAGAACTTTCAACACTATGGTTCCCCAGATAAAGCACAAAAAGAGGGAATTATTGGGGGGCCTCCCTGGTGGCGCAGCAGGTTGAGTGATGCACTGTGAAGCATCCGTGGCACAGACAGCAGCGCGAGTTCGATCCCTGTCAGGGAGGGAACCCATATGACCCAGCAAACCTTTCCTGCCTCATCGGCTGCTCCCCTCAGCAGTGTACTTCCCCCAATTTGCCTGTTCTGGTCCCCACTCTGTCTCTGGTGCGTCCTCTCACCACCACGCACACCTCCTCCCCCGGACTCTGGCCTGTACCCCAGTGCTTGTATGCATAAATAAACAAATCTTTTTAGAAATGTTAGCATATCACAAAATTGATGTTGAAAGAAAAAGAGGGACTTAGAGGGCCTCCCTGGTGGTGCAGTGGGTTAAGCAACGCACTATGAAGCAAACCGCAACCACTGCAGCACGAGTTCGATCCCTGCTGCCGGCCAGAGAGGGG